>CANDYM010000062.1:0-108978 GCA_947397865.1 Polietes domitor
AGTAATTTTTGGCATTGCGCAAATTTGGAAAACTGTAAGAAACCTGACCTGTAAGCGACCTGACAAAAATTGCAATATTCTTTTGCTGCTGGTGGTCGCAGACTACATGACCGCACAGAATATAGCAATATTTTTCCCATTTTTTCTCAAAAAACTTTTTTATGTCTTTATTTTTTCCGGCTGTGACAATGGTGTTGTTTGTGGCGGCCTTCTGATGACTAACTGGGACAAGCAATGCCTATCATGGCTTGTACAACGGATGTCTCCTCTGTATTTATAGTCTATATATTGACAAACATAAACTTGTGCTTAAGCACTGAGCGATTTATTGCAATATGCTTTCTTGGGAGCATCTGAAATTCTGCACTGAAACGTCAAGCTTATGGCAGTTAAGAAGATTGTTCAGTCGTTATAGCCTTCTCTGTGTTGGAATTCTGGAGAAGGCACACACAAACAAAATGGCATGTAAAGGTAATTTATTTGAAGAAATTCGAATTTTGAAATTTTTAAACTTCTATGCAAAACTTAATTTAAGTGAAACGTGTTGCTGTAAATAAAATAAAAATATGAATCGCTGAAATAGTATCAGTAATTAATCGTAAATCAGGTAAGTCATACAAAATTGTGTATGGATAAATTTTTCTTATTTTTATTTATTATATATTTTATATTATTATTTTTATATTTATTTATTTATATTTATTTATTTTTATTTTTTTTTTATTTTTATGTCCTCCACCTGCGGGATGGGAGTATACTAAGTTTGTCATTTCGTTTGTAACACCTTGAAATATTGACCAGATACCCCAGAAAGATTATTAGACATTCCATGTGAAGCAGTACGGGTTTTCATCTCGATAGCTGCGATTGTTTTGAAAGTTTGTGTATGTTTTCTTCCCATAAAAATATTGTATACGTATTTTTGGAAAATGAATTGAACATTTTTTTCACGAGTTATGACTAGACAGCGGATTTTTATGCAAAATTATATTTTGAAGGGATGCCTATAATTGAAAGCAGTTTCATTCACACAAATGATTTTACTTATAAACCAATTTAAAAAGTCAATATAATCAGACGCTTTCTCAAATCTTATGGAGTGTTAAATATGTGGTTTCTAGAGCAGAAAGAATCAAATCGGGAGCTATATATAATCTGAACCGATGTGACCTACTTTCGCTATAGTAATTTCTATTTGAAACATTGGCTGATGTGCCGAATTAGGAGAAAATCTGTTCAAAAATGCTATTTCTAGAGCGGAAATAATCAATTCAGTCGCGAAATTTGTAATGGAGCTAGATATATATCTGAACTCATCTGACCTATTTTCACCAGAGTTGCTTTTAATTGAAATATAAGTTGTTTTGCCAAATTTGAAGAAAATCTGTCAAAGTTTATGGTTTCTAGAGCGAAAAGAGTCAAATCGGAGGAGAAATTTGTATGGGAGCTATATATAAATCTGAACCGATCTATCCTATTTTTACCAGAGCTGTTCTTAATTGAAATATAAGTTGTTTTGCCAAATTTGAAGAAAATCTTTCAAAGTTTGTGGTTTCTAGAGCTGAAAGAGTCAAATCGGATGAGACATTTGTATGGGAGCTATATATACATCTGAACTGATCTAGACTATTTTTACCAGAGCTGTCTATAGTTGAAATATACGGCGTTTTGCCAAATTGGAGTAAAATATGTTGAAATATATGGTTTCTAGAGCGGAAAAAGTAAAATCTAAAGCAAAATTTGTATGGGACCTATATCTAAATCTGAACCGACTTGCTTCAAATTAAATAGCGTTCGTCCTTATCCCAAAAAACTTCGTTGTGCAAAGTTTCATTAAGTTCTAACAACAATTGCGACCTGGACTTTGATTATAAGAATAGATGGACAGACGGACGGACATCGCTAAATCGACTAAAAAGTGATTCTAAGTCGATCGGTACCTCGTTTCCTTTTGGATGTTACAAATAAATGCACAAGGACATTATACCCTGTGGGGTAGGGTATAAATATTATTTTTCCAAAAAGGTGTGTTCATTCAATTGCCTGTAACTCCTGATATATTTACTTTACCGTATGTTATACCTTGTTTTAAAGTTAATTTTAGTTTTCACCATTTTAATTCTTTTATTTAGATTTTCGAAATGGTTACACCAATCCATTTTGTTGCAATTTGAAAGTAGTGTGCTTAGGTCTAGTCTAGTGTGAGTTTTAAAGTGGTAAAATGATGGATTCTACTTTTTACGATTTTTTTCGATTATTATTTTTTTCAAAATCAACCAGAATTACAGTGAAAAATCATCAAAATTATAATTTTTATACATTCAATAAAAGTTAATTATGATGGCTACAAATGTTACCATTTTCACTTTCAAATGGAACGGTCTACAAAAAACTGAGAAAAAATTATTTTTTTTAACAATCTTTTTTGCCGGAGTGAAGAAAATCGTAAAAAATAGAAAAAAAATCGGAAAAAATGTTTTGTTATATTTTTTAATACTTAATAGTCGAAGGTCTATAACTTCTACATTTATTCATTGATTTCCTCCAACTTTGACTTCATTAAGGCTTCAAAATAAAATATTATTAATTTTATATAATAAAATATTATATTATTTACAAAATAAAATATTATTTTGTTTAATTTATAATGGGGGTTTCCTTCTATATATGAAACAAATTACGAACATTCTCATAAATTCTAGATGTATTCATGTTAGCCATAAAAATAGAATAAAAATAGATTTTTTGTATTTTTATACCCTCTACCTCCAGGATGGGTGTATGCTAACTTTGTCATTCCGTTTGAAACACCTTGAAATATCGACCTGAGACCCTATAGTGTATATATATTCTTTATCGTCATTAAATTCTAAGACGATCCAGCCATGTCCGTCCGTCTGTTGAAAACACGATCGCATCTAAACGAAAGGAGCTAAAACGTTCGTACTTTTAAGGGGTAATATGGGAATAGAGGCATAAAAATGGTACCAACCAAACGGCT
This sequence comes from Polietes domitor, assembly GCA_947397865.1. NCBI lineage: Eukaryota > Metazoa > Arthropoda > Insecta > Diptera > Muscidae > Polietes > Polietes domitor. The sequence continues at coordinate 3,002 of CANDYM010000062.1, forward strand.
ACACCTAGAGTAATGAAATTCGGTGTATACATTCCTCTGACTGTGTAGACACGGAAAATAAACTGATTTTTCTAAATTCGTACTTTTTGGGGTCAAAATGGAAAAAGGGGATAAAAATAGTACCAACCAAATGACCGCAGCTAGAGTCATGAAATTCGGAGTATACATTCCTTTATCTACGTAGAAATGAAAAATAAAAGGTGTTTTCCAAATTCGTACTTTCAAGGGATACAATGTGTACGGAGGGATAAAAATGGTACCAACCAAACGGCTACACCTAGAATAATGAAATTCGGTGTATACATTCCTCTGATTGCGTAGACACTTAAAATAAACGGATTTTTCGAAATTCTTACTTTTTGGGGTTAAAATGAAAAAAGGGGATAAAAATAGTGCCAATCAAATGACCGCAGCTAGAGTCTTGAAATTCGGAGTTTACATTCCTCTGACTGCGTAGACGCGGAAAATAAGCGGATTTTTCGAAATTCGTACTTTCAAGGGATACAATGGTACAGAGGGATAAAAATAGTACCAACTAAACGACTACACCTAGAATAATGAAATTCGGTGTATACATTCCTCTTATTGCGTAGACACGGAAAATAGACGGATTTTTCGAAATTCGTACTTTTTGGGGTTAAAATGAAAAAAGGGGATAAAAATAGTACCAATCAAATGACCGCAGCTAGAGTCTTGAAAGTCGGAGTATACATCTCTGACTGTGTAGACACGGAAAATAAGCGGATTTTTCGAAATTCGTACTTTCAAGGGATACAATGGTACAGAGGGATAAAAATAGTACTAACTAAACGACTACACCTAGAATAATGAAATTCGGTGTATACATTCCTCTTATTGCGTAGACACGGAAAATTGGCGGATTTTTCGAAATTCGTACTTTTTGGGGTTAAAATGGAAAAAGTAGGTAGAGCTAGAATGATGAAATTCTAATTGCGTAGAAACATGAAGGGGTTGTATTCATTCCTCTGACTGCATAGATAAGCAATATAAACAGTTTTTTTTTTTTTCGAAATTCGTACTTTTTCCTTTACGGCAAAAATTGGTTGAATCATGAAGTTAGGTTATTTTGCACTATGTACGTCTAATAATGGATTTTCAAAATTTGTACTTTTGGAATTAAAATAGAATGGAAATACAACCAACTGTAGCACCCACTATCTACCAATATTTATGGTATTTAAGCCTTTTAAAAATAGAAATATAGAATAGTTATTTTTTGAATTGACGTATTGGTAGCCTTGCCTTATAAGCGTGGTTTGAAATAATTCAAATATTATATTTATTTATAAAGTTATTTTTTCAATATTTGTATTTGTTTTGGTTTGGCTATATTAAAAAATTTATATTTTTCTGTAATATTACTGCACATCTACGAAAATCGATATTCCCTGTGGAATGCAATCCACGGTGGAGGATATATAAAGTTCGGCCCGGCCGAACTTAACGCTGTTTTTTACTTGCTTATGATTTACCGTTCCAGAAAAAACGATTTTTTTTTCGAAAAAAAAACACTATTTTCTCAATTATTTGGAGACTGTTCCATAACCACTTGTTCTATGTGAATGTGCAATTCTTTGCAGACATTATAATTACAGTTAACCAAAAATATAGGCTGGTGTAATCGGAACTATATTTTCAAATCTATATTTTATTTTTTTTAATATCGTTTTCGAGTTTAAAAAGTCAATATACATAATTAGATAAACATCGACACACATTAATTCGCTTTCAGCTTGGCAATATCTACTTTGAATTAGAAGAACTTGGTCTGAAGTCCAACTTATGTCTGACATATGTTGCGCTTAAATCACGAATGAAGTTATTTGAAATCGATAGCCTATGTCAGTGAGTTCACATCCAACACAACATTTAACGGCTGTTTTAGCTGAGTATTAAGTGAATTTTTCCCAACCCAGATGATGGACTTCGATGTCTTGTTCCTCAAAATATAAATCCGCCCTTTGTTCTGCATTTACATGTGGATTTTGTCACCGAAATCCATCACTCCGTTTACCCTTCGATAGTACATTGTTGCAGTTCAGGATCCTAAGGACATTCAAGCATCAAAGAGCATGTTCACAAAACATATAGTTTTGGGCAAAACACATGCGAATATATAGAAATGCTTAAAAAATATAACTGAACAACAGAAACACAGTTGTCGGTTATTTTAAAATATTACGATGTTTGGTCCCTTATTGATTTATGGTATGATAATCCTTAGACTTCAAAAATCTCCAAAGAAAAATTCCAATATCCCTTATGCTCGATGATCTGTTTGACTTTTTTGCATGAGTGTATTTATAGTAGGACAAAAAAGGCGTGACGAAAAAATGATCTCGTTTTTGGTACATACGTGTAAAAAACCAAGTATGCTCAGACATACAATGTTTTGTGGAAAGAGTGTTAACTTTTAGGAAGTTAAAAATATTAAAAGAAAAGATTTCTTTGGCTAAGATGACAACCGAAAATCTGTAATTATTATAGTTTTTCTTAAATTTGAATAAAAATATAAAACAATTGCTTATCGATTGCAGTTATCTTCTTATCATTCCACTGTCGATCCCGTTTTCACGTTTTTTCACCTGAAAAGTATACATCGTTTTCTCATCTGATATCGTTGAAATCATCACAGTAAAATCCTTTGAGTTCAAAGTGGTTTTTGCCAAAAAGAAGGCATAACCTAACCTATGTTGTTTGTGAAAAGTTTTCTTCTTGTTTTAATAAATTCTACGTTTACAAAGTAAGTACTCGTAAAATGAAGGCCAGGAGTTTTTTACTTTAATTTCTTTGAATCCTACATATGTATGAATGAGTGCGTTGGGCAAGGGTTTCCTTGTAGTTAGTAAAACAACAAAGGGAGGAGGAGCAGCAGGAGAGATAATGAAAACAGCAAATATTTTTGTAATCAAGTCCTTCATGCACAAACTTCCTGCAGAATTTTTTTATTTTATTTTTATATTTTATACAAATACATATTCCCTTTTCCGTTTGAAACATTTAAACTTTCATTTCCGCCAGCTGTAAGTGAAAATGCATGTAGGTGTAAACTTTAGACTTTTGCGTTCGGGATACAATTCGTTTGATTTTGTTTTTTATTATATTTTGGTGGGTTTTCATTAGTAGATTTTTTGGGTGGGGTTCTTAATGAAGGTAATACCCTTTGGCCTTTTCTATGGTTTTCGTTTTAATACCCTACACCACTTCATGGGCTAGGGTATTATAAGTTAGTTTCGCGCCAAATGTTTGTAACACCAAGAAATAATCTAGCTAGACCCACCTTTAAGTATACCGATCGGCTTAGAATCACCAGCTGAGTCGATTTAACGATGTCTGTCTATCCGTCCGTCCGTCTGCTGTCCATCTAAGCTTGTTCGCGCTCTACAGGTCGCAATTGTTGTCCGATTGTCATGAAACTTGGCAGAAGTTACTTTTTCTGACCAAGGACCATCGGTATTGAATTTGAAGGAAATCGGTTCAGATTTAGATATAGCCCCCATACAAATGTCGCTCCCGATTTGACTTTTTCCGCCCTATAAAGCACTTATAGTACCCGATTTTCTTCAAATTTGGCTTAAACCTTAACTAGAAATACCTGTGGCGAAAGCGGGTTAGATCGGTTCAGATTTAGATATAGTCCCCATACAAATGAGGCTCCCGATTTCACTTTTTCCGCTTCAGAAACCACGTATTGTACCCGATTTTCTTTAAAATTGGCACAACATTTTATAATCGAATTAGAAACACCTATGCTGAAAGTGGGTTAGATCGGTTCAGATTTAGATATAGCCCCCATACAAATGTCGCTCCCGATTTCACTTTTTCCGCTTTAGAAACCACATACTGTACCCGATTTTCTTTAAAATTGACACAACATCTAAAAATCCAACTAAAAAAACCTATGGATCTTGATCAATTTTTCCATATCATGTTTAATTACTTTACTCGGAATATTTGCTGGAAAATTGGATCAATTACTTTATTATTTACCATATTCATTAAATTTGACTAAATATGAATTGATAGTAACTGTATAATTTATATGAACTACATAAAATTGCTCCCATGGAATACCTGGGTTTAGTAATCAAAGCGATGTATATATGCAGGGAGTGGTGTAGGGTATTATATAGTCGGCCCCGTCCGACTTTAGCCTTTCCTTACTTGTTTAGTCTACAGTAATTTTCAAATATTTATCTGTTTCATTAGGGCTGTTTTTCTTAAAGCCGGGATAATAAGCTGCGTTAAAAAATTATTTTTTTGTTGAAAATAAAAAATAATTTGTGTCAAAACAAATTTTCACAAACAAATAATTTGTGTTGTCTTTTTTGGACTTAGCCTCGATAACCATAAATTTGACTTACACCGAGTGTAAGTGAAATTTGAGTGAAATTTTAACTTTCTATGTAGGATTTTTTATTACAGCTTAGTTTTCCATTCTTAAAAAACAGCCCTATTATTCGCTTAAGCTGAATTTATAATTTTAAGGTTTTTTCTCAAATATTAATAACAACTGTGTGCAAAATGCAGCGCCCGACATATTCATACACATGACATGATGATGACGATTGTGTTGGTGCTGATTATACTGTTGACGTTGGGGATAAATAAAATAATGAAGTTGCTACATTTGCTCATTATTTTCTTGTTGTGCATGCCTTGGATGCAATTGGACAGTTGTTTCCGGTTGCCCAGCTTATAATTAAAATAAATGGTTTGAGTTCTTCCATCGAACTTAATACAATTTGCTGGCCTTGCTGTTGTTTTAATTGTAACGAATATTTTCATACGGCAACAACAACACCTTTTGAAGGGAAACTTTATGGAATGAAATATTGTCGTAGGATGCGGCTGAAAACACTCGCTATTTATTAACAATATGAATTTTGTAAATAAAAAAGTGGTAAATAAATTTCAATGATTACAAAGGCATACGCTGATGTTCATGTCGAACGGGAGCCAACGAACATAATTGTTAATTAATGACAAACAGTTTGTAGTAGTGCAGTAAGTAGGCAATGGTTTACAGTTGTTGCTGAGTGCCTCAAAGTAGGCAACGTTTTTGCATTGCAGTCATTGGTTGTAGTATTATTGAGGAAAATGAAGCCTACTTTAAGTATATAATTAAAAAGATGATAAAAAAGCAAATATGTTATCGAAAAAAATATTCTTACTTTTTTCAAAGATTAATTTTATTTTTATTTTAATGAAATATCTTTTTAAAATGACTCTGTAAAATGATATATGTATTCATTAATGAAGCATATGCAAAATTGTATGTTATATTTAATTTAATTCTACCCTATGATAATACTTTGTTTCACATCCGTGCAAACAAATTAAAAAAGTATATTTGCGTTCTATGTGCAAGGAAATAAGGTATTTTTCCTGTGAATTCAATGGGTATTCACCATCACATGACTCTGGTTGCATACGCGGATAAACTTGAAATATTGGCAAAACTATCTGACTGTATTCTCCTCATTGATGTTGACTGCATGTGTAAGAATCCGTCAGGGATATACGTTGAAATTCCTTTTTAATTGCGAAAATTCGCAAAAGATTTGCACTGGTTTTTTAATATCCCTACTATGTACAATAGGATGGGTCACGATAATAAATTGCTGCGATCAAATGAAGATTGGATTGTTTAATGATGATCTGCGAAATATTTCGTCGCTGTCAAGCCGTCTGTGAGCTAAACGTTCCTGAAAACTCCTCTAAAAATAATGTTTTTCCCTTGTAATTTTTATACACGAGAGTATTATGTCTTTGTGCATTTGTTTTTAACACCCAAAAGGAAACGAGATAGACCCATCGTTTATTATACCGATCGACTTAGAATCACTTTTTGAGTCGATTTTGCGATGTGCGTCCGTCCGTCTGTCCATTTATTCTTGTAATCAAAGTCCAGGTCGCAATTGTTGTTAGAACTAAATGAAACTTTGCACAACGAAGTTTTATGGGATAAGGCTAATAATAATAGCTATTAATTTCAAGCAAATCGGTTCAGATTTAGATATAGCTCCCATACAAATTTTGCTTCCGATTTTACTTTTTCCGCTCTAGAAACCACATATTTCAACATAGAAACAGCTCTGGTAAAAATAGGATAGATCGGTTCAGATTTATATATGGCTCCCATACAAATGTCTCTTCCGATTTGACTCTTTCCGCTCTAGAAACCATAAACTTTGACAGATTTTCTTCAAATTTGGCAAAACAACTTACATTGCAACTAAAAACAGCTCTGGTGAAAATGGGTCAGATTAGTTCATATATACGAATTTCGCTACTGAATTGATTATATCCGCTCTAGAAATAGCATATTTGAACAGATTTTCTTCTAATTCGGCACATCAGCTAATGTTTCAAATAGAAATTACTATAGCAAAAGTGGGTCACATCAGTTCAGATTATATATAGCTCCCGATTTGATTCTTTCCGCTTTAGAAACCACATATTTAACACTCCATAAAATTTGGGAAAGCGTCAAATATTTCAACTAGAAAACCTTTGTTAAATATGGGTCAGATCGGTTCAGATTTGTATATAGATCCCATTCAAAGTTTGTCGGCCACGCCCGACTTTAACCTTCCTTACTTGTTTTCTGTTGCATTAATGTCCTAAATTTTTTCCTGAATTAATAGAAGCACTTTAAATATAAATATCTATATACTTATTCTTGACTTAGAATAACTCATTGGTCGTATTTTTGAACGTCTAAATTGATTTTTCATGGTTTTTCAAAGTGACAGCTCATATTTCTTGGAAACGTTTTGTAAAAGGTATTATTAAAAATAAATATAAAGAATCAATATCTTTCGAATTATGAATATTGTGGACAGAAGATGGATTTTAAGAGCCAAAATTTTCAAACTCTTTTACAAAAATGTACATACTATTAAGGTCCAATAATACCACCAATAAGATACTGGAATCAAAATTTATATTTATATTGCTTTCAAGGGTCAATTAATTCAGAAAAAAAATTGGACAAAAATGCGACATAAAAAATAACACAGGAAAAATGGATTTCATTAAACCATCCGGACGTGGGGTGACAGGAAGTTGTTTTTCCATTTGTATGTACATCGATTTAGGAATTTTAATAAAACTTAATTAAAATATCTATATAAAATATTTTCATTCTTTTTCGAGCCAAAATTCATCAGAAAATATTATACACAGTGCAATAAGAACAGTATTATTTAATCATCTTTCCATTCAGGAATTTTTTTCAAAGACTAGCCTACAAATACATACTTTTTATACAAAAACAATTTTCATCCCTCTTTCCTTTTAGGTTGGAGATTCGTGAAATATTTCACGACACCGACTTTACCATTAAGATATTGCTTCCGAATGAAAGAGATATAACTGAACATTTTCCAGGCGGAGAATATTTTATTGATTTAAATATTTTGGAATGGACTGCGTGGGAGCCAACCTCTGTGACTATAATTTAGAACAATCAATTTAAAGATGTGATTTCTGGTTTAATAGGAAAGGTTGAACTTTGTCATTTAATAATGGAACACAATATCATTCATATGACTAACACGAGATGAACAGAGCTTCATCAGAAATTTTCAGCGTAAATTTCTTGCAGTTTGCATTAAAGACTCATTACTTTGGAGGTAAGTTTTTAATATTTCCCAATTTTGTTCGAGCGTATAGCGTCCCATGTTGCAAATGTCAAACATAGACCTGAAAATAAAAATGAATGTTATGTGTTACTCTACATTTCAAAGTCAAAGTAATCGATAGTTCAAGTTTTAAATTTTAAATGGTCCACCCTATATTAAAATTAGCTTCGGAAATAGTGGAATTTTAGTAAAATAAAAAAATAAAATATAATTTTTTAATATGGTTTTTGAGTACAGGATACCAAAATAAATCAGAAAAATTTTGATACAATGTTTGTCAACTAGTGTAATCATTTCCTCAACTCTAAGCGATAATTTGGTCTAAAAGTGTAGTTTAAAAATTCAGTTTCTTTAAAGAATAGTCCTAGTAAATCCAATTAAACACGTAAAATGCTTTAAGAGTGCCAAAACCTTCACAGGATTACCCGCAGATTAGAGGCTGCCGACTGCACGTATCAGTGTACTAACATATTAGGAAAATTATGATTTTTTTATTAATTGCGACTATAAGTTTTAATTAAAATCAAAAAATTTTAAAGACCACGCCCACATATAGGATGTGTCTATCAAATTGTTTTTTACCGTGATAGTCTTTGACCATATATCGAAATAATACTTCAGCTGTATTGAAACTGAAGCAATCCTCAAAAAATATGCATGAATATTAGAGACTTTTGTCGGTATTTTCATCCGTTTATAAAGAAGAAAGTTTTCCCTTTGGACAGATTTCGCAACATTTCAACAATTTTAAGCTTCCCCATGCATATCGAATTTCATTTCAGCTAAATTCGTTTGGTTGGTTCCATTTTTATCCTCAAATCAATTAAATCAATTATCTTTCGCGTTAACAGAATATATTTCACGTTTCTAGCTACATCTGTTTACTGGGTATCAGTTTTTTTTGTACGAATATGAGGATAGTCTTTTATTTTGCGCGTCTATGAAGTCAGATCTATATATAAATCGAATTTCACGATTCTATCTACAGCCGTTTTATTAGTAGCATTTTTGCTCCTTACACCCAGTCTTTCCAAATTTTAAATATTCCCAAAAAATCCTTTATGTTGCACATCTACACAGTCATAGGTCGACTTTTATGATTCTACAGACAGCTATTTGTTCGGTTCCAATTTTATCCATTTTGACAGTAAATGTACGAATATCGAAATAACGACTCGAACAATAAAGAGTCTACACAGCTAGAGTGAAGTATATACAAATTTTCATTATTCTATTCATTGATCGGTAGCAATTCTAAACGTTTTCTATATTTCTCTCCTCGAAAGTACAAATTTCGAAAGATCCCTTTATTTTACTCGAATTTCACCTTACTAGCTATTGTCGTTTCACGCGTTTTAGTCCATTTCACCCGATAAAAGAATGGACCACTTCATGGTGCGTATTCACGCTATAAAAGGATTAAAGTTGCCAAAAATCAAGTAAAAAAATACAAGCGGAAATAGTAGTGGATATTGTCCTTGTTAGGGAAAATTTTCCCCTCCTGACCGATTTCGACCATTATCAATCCAAGTCGATCTGGAACTACTACGTATTCTTGGAAAATTTGAACATCCTGGCTACTTTTGTTTAGATTCTGGCTTGCTATTAAAATACGAACGGACATGGCTTAGAATCTCGTGACCTTCAATATTATATGTGCCAGTTATAATGATAGTGGTCTAAGTCAAAAATCAAAAAAAAAAAATTGAGATATCCCAATTATTATCTTTAGTTTGATAAGATCTATAATTTAAGTACTTTTATTTTTAAAATTTATAAAAAATTTACCCTTACAATGACATTTCTCATTTTAGGCACACCAAAATTGTCGTTAGTGTTAGTTTGAAAGTGATCTAAGTCGCACTATATCCACTAATATTGATATGTGGAAATCGGTTCAGATTTAGATATAGCCCCCATACAAATGTCGCTCCCGATTTGACTTTTTCCGCCCTATAAAGCACTTATAGTACCCGATTTTCTTCAAATTTGGCTTAAACCTTAACTAGAAATACCTGTGGCGAAAGCGGGTTAGATCGGTTCAGATTTAGATATAGTCCCCATACAAATGAGGCTCCCGATTTCACTTTTTCCGCTTCAGAAACCACGTATTGTACCCGATTTTCTTTAAAATTGGCACAACATTTTATAATCGAATTAGAAACACCTATGCTGAAAGTGGGTTAGATCGGTTCAGATTTAGATATAGCCCCCATACAAATGTCGCTCCCGATTTCACTTTTTCCGCTTTAGAAACCACATACTGTACCCGATTTTCTTTAAAATTGACACAACATCTAAAAATCCAACTAAAAAAACCTATGGATCTTGATCAATTTTTCCATATCATGTTTAATTACTTTACTCGGAATATTTGCTGGAAAATTGGATCAATTACTTTATTATTTACCATATTCATTAAATTTGACTAAATATGAATTGATAGTAACTGTATAATTTATATGAACTACATAAAATTGCTCCCATGGAATACCTGGGTTTAGTAATCAAAGCGATGTATATATGCAGGGAGTGGTGTAGGGTATTATATAGTCGGCCCCGTCCGACTTTAGCCTTTCCTTACTTGTTTAGTCTACAGTAATTTTCAAATATTTATCTGTTTCATTAGGGCTGTTTTTCTTAAAGCCGGGATAATAAGCTGCGTTAAAAAATTATTTTTTTGTTGAAAATAAAAAATAATTTGTGTCAAAACAAATTTTCACAAACAAATAATTTGTGTTGTCTTTTTTGGACTTAGCCTCGATAACCATAAATTTGACTTACACCGAGTGTAAGTGAAATTTGAGTGAAATTTTAACTTTCTATGTAGGATTTTTTATTACAGCTTAGTTTTCCATTCTTAAAAAACAGCCCTATTATTCGCTTAAGCTGAATTTATAATTTTAAGGTTTTTTCTCAAATATTAATAACAACTGTGTGCAAAATGCAGCGCCCGACATATTCATACACATGACATGATGATGACGATTGTGTTGGTGCTGATTATACTGTTGACGTTGGGGATAAATAAAATAATGAAGTTGCTACATTTGCTCATTATTTTCTTGTTGTGCATGCCTTGGATGCAATTGGACAGTTGTTTCCGGTTGCCCAGCTTATAATTAAAATAAATGGTTTGAGTTCTTCCATCGAACTTAATACAATTTGCTGGCCTTGCTGTTGTTTTAATTGTAACGAATATTTTCATACGGCAACAACAACACCTTTTGAAGGGAAACTTTATGGAATGAAATATTGTCGTAGGATGCGGCTGAAAACACTCGCTATTTATTAACAATATGAATTTTGTAAATAAAAAAGTGGTAAATAAATTTCAATGATTACAAAGGCATACGCTGATGTTCATGTCGAACGGGAGCCAACGAACATAATTGTTAATTAATGACAAACAGTTTGTAGTAGTGCAGTAAGTAGGCAATGGTTTACAGTTGTTGCTGAGTGCCTCAAAGTAGGCAACGTTTTTGCATTGCAGTCATTGGTTGTAGTATTATTGAGGAAAATGAAGCCTACTTTAAGTATATAATTAAAAAGATGATAAAAAAGCAAATATGTTATCGAAAAAAATATTCTTACTTTTTTCAAAGATTAATTTTATTTTTATTTTAATGAAATATCTTTTTAAAATGACTCTGTAAAATGATATATGTATTCATTAATGAAGCATATGCAAAATTGTATGTTATATTTAATTTAATTCTACCCTATGATAATACTTTGTTTCACATCCGTGCAAACAAATTAAAAAAGTATATTTGCGTTCTATGTGCAAGGAAATAAGGTATTTTTCCTGTGAATTCAATGGGTATTCACCATCACATGACTCTGGTTGCATACGCGGATAAACTTGAAATATTGGCAAAACTATCTGACTGTATTCTCCTCATTGATGTTGACTGCATGTGTAAGAATCCGTCAGGGATATACGTTGAAATTCCTTTTTAATTGCGAAAATTCGCAAAAGATTTGCACTGGTTTTTTAATATCCCTACTATGTACAATAGGATGGGTCACGATAATAAATTGCTGCGATCAAATGAAGATTGGATTGTTTAATGATGATCTGCGAAATATTTCGTCGCTGTCAAGCCGTCTGTGAGCTAAACGTTCCTGAAAACTCCTCTAAAAATAATGTTTTTCCCTTGTAATTTTTATACACGAGAGTATTATGTCTTTGTGCATTTGTTTTTAACACCCAAAAGGAAACGAGATAGACCCATCGTTTATTATACCGATCGACTTAGAATCACTTTTTGAGTCGATTTTGCGATGTGCGTCCGTCCGTCTGTCCATTTATTCTTGTAATCAAAGTCCAGGTCGCAATTGTTGTTAGAACTAAATGAAACTTTGCACAACGAAGTTTTATGGGATAAGGCTAATAATAATAGCTATTAATTTCAAGCAAATCGGTTCAGATTTAGATATAGCTCCCATACAAATTTTGCTTCCGATTTTACTTTTTCCGCTCTAGAAACCACATATTTCAACATAGAAACAGCTCTGGTAAAAATAGGATAGATCGGTTCAGATTTATATATGGCTCCCATACAAATGTCTCTTCCGATTTGACTCTTTCCGCTCTAGAAACCATAAACTTTGACAGATTTTCTTCAAATTTGGCAAAACAACTTACATTGCAACTAAAAACAGCTCTGGTGAAAATGGGTCAGATTAGTTCATATATACGAATTTCGCTACTGAATTGATTATATCCGCTCTAGAAATAGCATATTTGAACAGATTTTCTTCTAATTCGGCACATCAGCTAATGTTTCAAATAGAAATTACTATAGCAAAAGTGGGTCACATCAGTTCAGATTATATATAGCTCCCGATTTGATTCTTTCCGCTTTAGAAACCACATATTTAACACTCCATAAAATTTGGGAAAGCGTCAAATATTTCAACTAGAAAACCTTTGTTAAATATGGGTCAGATCGGTTCAGATTTGTATATAGATCCCATTCAAAGTTTGTCGGCCACGCCCGACTTTAACCTTCCTTACTTGTTTTCTGTTGCATTAATGTCCTAAATTTTTTCCTGAATTAATAGAAGCACTTTAAATATAAATATCTATATACTTATTCTTGACTTAGAATAACTCATTGGTCGTATTTTTGAACGTCTAAATTGATTTTTCATGGTTTTTCAAAGTGACAGCTCATATTTCTTGGAAACGTTTTGTAAAAGGTATTATTAAAAATAAATATAAAGAATCAATATCTTTCGAATTATGAATATTGTGGACAGAAGATGGATTTTAAGAGCCAAAATTTTCAAACTCTTTTACAAAAATGTACATACTATTAAGGTCCAATAATACCACCAATAAGATACTGGAATCAAAATTTATATTCAATTAATTCAGAAAAAAAATTGGACAAAAATGCGACATAAAAAATAACACAGGAAAAATGGATTTCATTAAACCATCCGGACGTGGGGTGACAGGAAGTTGTTTTTCCATTTGTATGTACATCGATTTAGGAATTTTAATAAAACTTAATTAAAATATCTATATAAAATATTTTCATTCTTTTTCGAGCCAAAATTCATCAGAAAATATTATACACAGTGCAATAAGAACAGTATTATTTAATCATCTTTCCATTCAGGAATTTTTTTCAAAGACTAGCCTACAAATACATACTTTTTATACAAAAACAATTTTCATCCCTCTTTCCTTTTAGGTTGGAGATTCGTGAAATATTTCACGACACCGACTTTACCATTAAGATATTGCTTCCGAATGAAAGAGATATAACTGAACATTTTCCAGGCGGAGAATATTTTATTGATTTAAATATTTTGGAATGGACTGCGTGGGAGCCAACCTCTGTGACTATAATTTAGAACAATCAATTTAAAGATGTGATTTCTGGTTTAATAGGAAAGGTTGAACTTTGTCATTTAATAATGGAACACAATATCATTCATATGACTAACACGAGATGAACAGAGCTTCATCAGAAATTTTCAGCGTAAATTTCTTGCAGTTTGCATTAAAGACTCATTACTTTGGAGGTAAGTTTTTAATATTTCCCAATTTTGTTCGAGCGTATAGCGTCCCATGTTGCAAATGTCAAACATAGACCTGAAAATAAAAATGAATGTTATGTGTTACTCTACATTTCAAAGTCAAAGTAATCGATAGTTCAAGTTTTAAATTTTAAATGGTCCACCCTATATTAAAATTAGCTTCGGAAATAGTGGAATTTTAGTAAAATAAAAAAATAAAATATAATTTTTTAATATGGTTTTTGAGTACAGGATACCAAAATAAATCAGAAAAATTTTGATACAATGTTTGTCAACTAGTGTAATCATTTCCTCAACTCTAAGCGATAATTTGGTCTAAAAGTGTAGTTTAAAAATTCAGTTTCTTTAAAGAATAGTCCTAGTAAATCCAATTAAACACGTAAAATGCTTTAAGAGTGCCAAAACCTTCACAGGATTACCCGCAGATTAGAGGCTGCCGACTGCACGTATCAGTGTACTAACATATTAGGAAAATTATGATTTTTTTATTAATTGCGACTATAAGTTTTAATTAAAATCAAAAAATTTTAAAGACCACGCCCACATATAGGATGTGTCTATCAAATTGTTTTTTACCGTGATAGTCTTTGACCATATATCGAAATAATACTTCAGCTGTATTGAAACTGAAGCAATCCTCAAAAAATATGCATGAATATTAGAGACTTTTGTCGGTATTTTCATCCGTTTATAAAGAAGAAAGTTTTCCCTTTGGACAGATTTCGCAACATTTCAACAATTTTAAGCTTCCCCATGCATATCGAATTTCATTTCAGCTAAATTCGTTTGGTTGGTTCCATTTTTATCCTCAAATCAATTAAATCAATTATCTTTCGCGTTAACAGAATATATTTCACGTTTCTAGCTACATCTGTTTACTGGGTATCAGTTTTTTTTGTACGAATATGAGGATAGTCTTTTATTTTGCGCGTCTATGAAGTCAGATCTATATATAAATCGAATTTCACGATTCTATCTACAGCCGTTTTATTAGTAGCATTTTTGCTCCTTACACCCAGTCTTTCCAAATTTTAAATATTCCCAAAAAATCCTTTATGTTGCACATCTACACAGTCATAGGTCGACTTTTATGATTCTACAGACAGCTATTTGTTCGGTTCCAATTTTATCCATTTTGACAGTAAATGTACGAATATCGAAATAACGACTCGAACAATAAAGAGTCTACACAGCTAGAGTGAAGTATATACAAATTTTCATTATTCTATTCATTGATCGGTAGCAATTCTAAACGTTTTCTATATTTCTCTCCTCGAAAGTACAAATTTCGAAAGATCCCTTTATTTTACTCGAATTTCACCTTACTAGCTATTGTCGTTTCACGCGTTTTAGTCCATTTCACCCGATAAAAGAATGGACCACTTCATGGTGCGTATTCACGCTATAAAAGGATTAAAGTTGCCAAAAATCAAGTAAAAAAATACAAGCGGAAATAGTAGTGGATATTGTCCTTGTTAGGGAAAATTTTCCCCTCCTGACCGATTTCGACCATTATCAATCCAAGTCGATCTGGAACTACTACGTATTCTTGGAAAATTTGAACATCCTGGCTACTTTTGTTTAGATTCTGGCTTGCTATTAAAATACGAACGGACATGGCTTAGAATCTCGTGACCTTCAATATTATATGTGCCAGTTATAATGATAGTGGTCTAAGTCAAAAATCAAAAAAAAAAAATTGAGATATCCCAATTATTATCTTTAGTTTGATAAGATCTATAATTTAAGTACTTTTATTTTTAAAATTTATAAAAAATTTACCCTTACAATGACATTTCTCATTTTAGGCACACCAAAATTGTCGTTAGTGTTAGTTTGAAAGTGATCTAAGTCGCACTATATCCACTAATATTGATATGTGGCGATGCGAAAAAACATTTTTTTATTTTTCATTTTAGGTGATTCAGATAATTTGAATAACATATAAACTGAAATTATTTGAAAAGTAAAAAATAATTTCAATATAATGTTTCTAGACGTACAACCTGTAAATATTTATATATATTTTAATTTTTTAAATAAAAATATATTTTATTTTTTCTTTCATTTTTGGTAAAGAAATATTACTTTTAAGAAAAAAGTAAAAAATAAAATTTTCCGTTGCCTTGGGAAATGTTTCAAAACTTACATTAACATTTGAGACCCCTTTTGAAATGGAAAGGAAGTACTTTTCTCAATGTCTCTATCCTTAACATGAGGTGTCCAATGTTTTTCTCAAACAATTTTGTGTTTGACTGTCAATCTTTGCGATGATTGACTGAAGCCTTCCCATATAACGTACTTTGAACATTAACCCTTTTAGCTGTTAACTTTTGAGTGGCAAAACAGAACTCCGGTCATACATGACACAATAATGGAAATAAAGAGTGATTTTTTTGAGGTTAGGATTTTCATGCATTAGTATTTGACAGATCACGTGGGATTTCAGACATGGTGTCAAAGAGAAAGATGCTCAGTATGCTTTGACATTTCATCATGAATCGTCTTACAAACGAACAACGCTTGCAAATTATTGAATTTTATTATCAAAATGCGTGCTCTGTTAAGAAAGTTCATTGCGCGCTTCCATTTTATGGTCAGTTTAATCGACCCACTGAAGCGGCTATTCGGGCTATTGTGACTAAATTTCGCACCAAATTTACATTGTTGGACATTAAACCACCAACACGCTTACGTAGAGTGCGAACTGAAGAAAATATCGCAGCTGTATCGGCCAGTGTTAATGATGACCACCAATTTTCGATTCGTCGCCGTTCGCACCAATTGGGTCTCTGTTACTCAAAAACGTGGAAATGCCAAAATTGGACTAAGCGGATGGACCACCTAAGACGCAGCCGCGGTCAACATTTAAATGAAATTATCTTCAAAAAGTAAATGTCATGGACCAATCTAACGTTTCAAATAAAGAACCGATGAGATTTTGCAAATTTTATGCGTTTTTTTTTTTTAAAAAAATTATCAAGCTCTTAAAAAATCACCCTTTACAAGAAAAACACGATCAATATTTCAACAGTGATTTGTGCTTTGATTGACTGCCGCAAGGGATTTGCAGCTGGGTTACAGCGAAAGCTATGCTTTGGCAGCACTTTCACTACTTAAAAATTTGTTGGTCGTGTCCTTGTGACCCTGATGCCTCACATATTAAGTGCTTTTCGCGTGTCACATGAAATGTGGCCAACATTCGCAAACACTGCGGGAGCTGCTTTTTTGCATCTTTCAATTCCGAATGTGAATGGCATGGATATTTTATAGCAGAATTAAAATTTACTCACACTTCGAAGTTCGGCGATATGAATGAAAACACAGGCTGTAATCGTGAGGTTTCTCTTTCCATTCTTTGACTTTTTTGCTACGCAATGGCGCCCATAGTCTCAGCAATTTGTCAGTGTTTAAACGGGGTTGTTCAGGGATATATTTCAATTAAAAGCGAATGTCTTTGCCAGGAAGCACAGGAATGATTAAGAGCAGAAAAGCGCGTTGATAGAAATCAAGGTTATGCCATTTAATGTGGGCCATTTTTCTGGGTTGCCTGGCGGCACTAATGACTTCTTGAGTTCGTTCGCGCAAGAGTATGCGAGTGTTTGAAACAGATCTAGATTAATGTCACCGAAATCTCATTATTTTCCATACACACACACACTTTCGACAACCAGCAGAATCGTTCGACTTCTGTTCATTGTGAGTGTTCTTAATTGCAAAGTAAACAACAATAAAATGTTTTTCAGAGGTCCTTTTGTACGTCACATGACACTTGGAAGTTTTTCTGTTTTTTATTTTTCGCAAAGAATCACAATGGTTTTCACTACATTCTCCACATTGTTTACTATATTTATTTGTCGCAATGTCCTCATAATTTTAAAGTCGATTTAAAAGGCAACTTATGTATCACTTTTTTAATTTTTTATTTGTTTTTTTTTTAAATTTAATTTGATTTGAACTGGGATATTGTCCTGGATCAAGACCATTTTGCATCTATTTTTTTTTTGATTTTTTAAGAGCTTGATAACTTTTTAAAAAAAAAACTCATAAAATTTGCAAAATCTCATCGGTTCTTTATTTGAAACGTTAGATTGGTCCATGACATTTACTTTTTGAAGATAATTTCATTTAAATGTTGACCGCGGCTGCGTCCTAGGTGGTCCATTCGGAAAGTCCAATTTTGGGCAACTTTTTCGAGCATTTCGGCCGGAATAGCCCGAATTTCTTCGGAAATGTTGTCTTCCAAAGCTGGAATAGTTGCTGGCTTATTTCTGTAGACTTTAGACTTGACGTAGCCCCACAAAAAATAGTCTAAAGGCGTCAAATCGCATGATCTTGGTGGCCAACTTACCGGTCCATTTCTTGAGATGAATTGTTCTCCGAAGTTTTCCCTCAAAATGGCCATAGAATCGCGAGCTGTGTGGCATGTAGCGCCATCTTGTTGAAACCACATGTCAACCAAGTTCAGTTCTTCCATTTTTGGCAACAAAAAGTTTGTTAGCATCGAACGATAGCGATCGCCATTCACCGTAACGTTGCGTCCAACAGCATCTTTGAAAAAATACGGTCCAATGATTCCACCAGCGTACAAACCACACCAAACAGTGCATTTTTCGGGATGCATGGGCAGTTCTTGAACGGCTTCTGGTTGCTCTTCACTCCAAATGCGGCAATTTTGTTTATTTACGTAGCCATTCAACCAGAAATGAGCCTCATCGCTGAACAAAATTTGTCGATAAACAAGTAAGGAAAGGCTAAAGTCGGGCGGGGCCGACTATATAATACCCTACACCACTCCCTGCGTATGTACCTCGCTTTGATTACTAAACCCAGGTATTTCACGGGAGCAATTTTATGTAGTTCATACAAATTATATAAATTATATGAGTATAATTTATATGCTATAAATTCATCTTTAGTCAAATTTAACGAATATGGTAAATAATATGGTAATTGATCCAATTGTCCGACATACAATGTCTGTTATTTGGTGACCATGTCTGTTTATTGGTGAAATATAAAATCTAAAATTTGGCCAAAATCGGTTGAACATTCGGGAGCAACATTTGTATGAGGGCTATATCTAAATCTGAACCGATCTTACCCACTTTCACCATAGGTTTCTTAGTTGGATTATAAGATGTTGTGACAATTTTAAAGAAAACCGAGTACAATATGTCGTTTCTAGAGCGGAAAATGTCAAATCGGGAGCGACATTTGTATGGGGGCTATATCTAAATCTGAACCGATCTTACCCACTTTCAGCATAGGTGTTTCTAGTTCGATTATAAAATGTTGTGCCAATTTTAAAGAAAATCGGGTACAATATGTGGTTTCTAAAGCGGAAAAAGTGAATTCGGGAGCGACATTTGTATGGGGACTATATCTAAATCTGAACCGATCTTAGTTGCATTATAAGATGTTCTGCAAAATTTAAAGAAAATCGGGTACAATATGTCTTTTCCAGAGCGGAAAATGTCAAATCGGGAGCGACATTTGTATGGGGGCTATATCTAAATCTGAACCGATCTTACCCAATTTTTGCATACGTGTTTCTAGTTGAATTATAAGATGTTCTGCAAAATTTAAAGAAAACCGAGTACAATATGTCGTTTCTAGAGCGGAAAATGTCAAATCGGGAGCGACATTTGTATGGGGGCTATATCTAAATCTGAACCGATCTTACCCAAATTTTGGATACGTGTTTCTAGTTGCATTATAAGATGTTCTGCCAAATTTAAAGAAAATCGGGTACAATATGTCGTTTCTAGAGCAGAAAATATCAAATCGGGAGCGACATTTGTATGGGGGCTATATCTAAATCTGAACCGATCTTACCCAATTTTTGCATAGGTGTTCCTATTTGGATTATAAGATGTTGTGCCAATTTTAAAGAGAATCGGGTACAATGTGTAGTTTCTAAAGCGGAAAAAGTGAAATAGGGAGTGACATTTGTATGGGGGCTATATCTAAATCTGAACCGATCTTACCCAATTTCGGCATAAGTGTTTCTAGTTGGATTATAAGATGTTGTACCAAATTTAAAGAAAATCGGGTACAATATGTGGTTTATAGAGCGGAAAATGTCAAATCGGGACCGACATTTGTATGGGGGCTATATCTAAATCTGAACCGATTTCCTCCAAATTCAATACCGATGGTCCTTGGCCAGAAAAAATAACTTCTGCCAAGTTTCATGACAATCGGACAATAATTGCGACCTGTAGAGTGCGAACAAGCTTAGATGAACAGCAGACGGACGGACGGACGGACGGACAGACAGACATCGTTAAATCGACTCAGCTGGTGATTCTAAGCCGATCGGTATACTTAAAGGTGGGTCTAGCTCGATTATTTCTTGGTGTTACAAACATTTGGCGCGAAACTAACTTATAATACCCTAGACCACGAAGTGGTGTAGGGTATAAAAAGCGGATTTTCTGCCAACTTTTCTAGGGCCCATTCACTGAAAATTCGACGTTGTGGCAGATCGTTTGGCTTCAGTTCTTGCACGAGCTGTATTTTATACGGTTTTACACCAAGATCTTTGCGTAAAATCTTCCATGTGGTCGAATAACACAAACCCAATTGCTGCGAACGGCGACGAATCGACATTTCACGGTCTTCAGCAACACTCTCAGAAACAGACGCAATATTCTCTTCTGTACGCACTGTACGCATTCGTGTGGTTGGTTTAATGTCCAATAAAGTAAACTGAGTGCGAAACTTGGTCACAATCGCATTAATTGTTTGCTCACTTGGTCGATTATGTAGACCATAAATCGGACGTAAAGCGCGAAACACATTTCGAACCGAACACTGATTTTGGTAATAAAATTCAATGATTTGCAAGCGTTGCTCGTTAGTAAGTCTATTCATGATGAAATGTCAAAGCATACTGAGCATCTTTCTCTTTGACACCATGTCTGAAATCCCACGTGATCTGTCAAATACTAATGCATGAAAATCCTAACCTCAAAAAAATCACTCTTTATATTTAATAGAATGCAAATTTATTTACAAATGCCATGGTGACATTTACTATTTGGCTGCAGACTACCACTATCATGATTTCCACCCTGTGAAAGGTTTCCTCAGGTGGCTTCGCAGCGACTTTTCAACAACATAACCGGCCTCTTTAAGTAAATGATTCTCACAAATGAACGAGAAGCATTCACTTCCGAATATACGCTTAATAAACTAAATTGGAAAATTTTACTTTTACTTTTTTTTTATTTTTATTTTTATTTTTATTTTTATTTTTATTTTTATTTTTATTTTTATTTTTATTTTTATTTTTATTTTTATTTTTATTTTTATTTTTATTTTTATTTTTATTTTTATTTTTATTTTTATTTTTATTTTTATTTTTATTTTTATTTTTATTTTTATTTTTATTTTTATTTTTATTTTTATTTTTATTTTTATTTTTATTTTTATTTTTATTTTTATTTTTATTTTTATTTTTATTTTTATTTTTATTTTTATTTTTATTTTTATTTTTATTTTTATTTTTATTTTTATTTTTATTTTTATTTTTATTTTTATTTTTATTTTTATTTTTATTTTTATTTTTATTTTTATTTTTATTTTTATTTTTATTTTTATTTTTATTTTTATTTTTATTTTTATTTTTATTTTTATTTTTATTTTTATTTTTATTTTTATTTTTATTTTTATTTTTATTTTTATTTTTATTTTTATTTTTATTTTTATTTTTATTTTTATTTTTATTTTTATTTTTATTTTTATTTTTATTTTTATTTTTATTTTTATTTTTATTTTTATTTTTATTTTTATTTTTATTTTTATTTTTATTTTTATTTTTATTTTTATTTTTATTTTTATTTTTATTTTTATTTTTATTTTTATTTTTATTTTTATTTTTATTTTTATTTTTATTTTTATTTTTATTTTTATTTTTATTTTTATTTTTATTTTTATTTTTATTTTTATTTTTATTTTTATTTTTATTTTTATTTTTATTTTTATTTTTATTTTTATTTTTATTTTTATTTTTATTTTTATTTTTATTTTTATTTTTATTTTTATTTTTATTTTTATTTTTATTTTTATTTTTATTTTTATTTTTATTTTTATTTTTATTTTTATTTTTATTTTTATTTTTATTTTTATTTTTATTTTTATTTTTATTTTTATTTTTATTTTTATTTTTATTTTTATTTTTATTTTTATTTTTATTTTTATTTTTATTTTTATTTTTATTTTTATTTTTATTTTTATTTTTATTTTTATTTTTATTTTTATTTTTATTTTTATTTTTATTTTTATTTTTATTTTTATTTTTATTTTTATTTTTATTTTTATTTTTATTTTTATTTTTATTTTTATTTTTATTTTTATTTTTATTTTTATTTTTATTTTTATTTTTATTTTTATTTTTATTTTTATTTTTATTTTTATTTTTATTTTTATTTTTATTTTTATTTTTATTTTTATTTTTATTTTTATTTTTATTTTTATTTTTATTTTTATTTTTATTTTTATTTTTATTTTTATTTTTATTTTTATTTTTATTTTTATTTTTATTTTTATTTTTATTTTTATTTTTATTTTTATTTTTATTTTTATTTTTATTTTTATTTTTATTTTTATTTTTATTTTATTATTTTTATTTGCCAAATTTGCGTTTAAAAAATCGCACCAAGTAATAGTAGTACACATGCCAACTTACAAGCATCTCATTGAGATGCATATGTAGGTATATGTATACGCAGGTTTAGTTACCCAGCAATGCTTCTGCCGTGCCGACGCTCATTTGTTTTAGTTTTTTTTTGGTTTTTAATTAATTTTTAATTTATTTAAAAAAGTACGCATAATTTAATAAATTTATTAATAATTAATTAATGTATTTATTAATTTATTTAAATAATATGCAGCTCAATGAGGTATTTTGTTTCCCAAACGGCTCCAGATTTAATAAATTTAGAATTGGTAACCCAAACTTTAGTTTCCTGTGGACGCCTGACATTAACTCATTAAAAATCTTTTCAAATTTCTTTCGGCCAATAATTCAGCAAATATTATCATTCCTTGACAAAGGATGCTGTTTTTAGCATTTTTCCCTTTGCTAAGCGACATTGACATTGATTTGTTTGACAGCTTCCTTGGCCCTCTGTACGCCCATCAGCTTTGGAAACCATTTGACATCTGTAATTGTCAAGTTTTAGTTTCAATTTAAAGTTTCACAAATCAAATTATTCTTTTGGCAAATTTCGGTTGGCATTCATGACGTTTAGATATTTCCTTCTGACATTTAAAACTAAATGGTCGTATTAAACTGGAGAAAAGAAAGAAATAATTTGGTGGAGAGGGAACAAACGAATTCTATAAATTAATATTTTTCATCTTTTAAGCTTGCTTTAGTTTCTCTTAGCGAAATTTTAATGTCTGCAACATTAATTTTTATGCTACACACATGCTGTTGAACTTTAGGTTTGCTTTTAACCGCAAAATTTAACTTTTGCCGCTACTAAGTATAATGATAATGTAGTTTTTTCTTCACGTTTGCTGCTGGCGTTTTCACAAGAAAATGTTTTAATTTTTTGCGCATTTCGGTTGAGTTCGGGTAAGTAGAGAGGGTATATAATGATAATTATTGTAAGGTTAATGTTATGACAGTTGGTTGTTGAGTGAAAAGTTGTGAAAAATATATTCCAACTGGAAATGAGGGTAACGTAGGCGTATGAGTGTTATTAAGCAGAAGGTGGTAAAATTAATCATACGTTCAGGTATACCTCGATTAATAATAAAAGCAGTAGGAGATTTCCAATATAGCTATATGGGTATTTTCAGATTTTTGTCGTCTTCGGGATCACATACGATACGATTTTTGTCCTCGATAGCTAATATTGTGTTGAAAGTTTGTGTATGCATTCTTCTCATAAAAGTATATTTGTATAAGTACTTTTGGAAAAAATAAGATTTTTTTTCATTCAATCGCCTGTTACTCCTGAAACACTTGATAGCGAAATATCTAGACACAATAAATATATGACGACACAATAAATATCTTTGTGTTGCTGAGACACGTGCGGTTATGTTTGACTCTACAAATGTATACTCCAATTATTTCCGTCGCCCATGAATGTTTTCCTCGTAGACATTAATGGCACCCCCGCATTTTGCCATGAACTCAGTAAAGCGTTAAAACGCATTGGGGTTAAAATTACAAAACAAAAGGCTATAAAAGCGCTTTGAAAATGTACATTTACAAAGCATAATAAAACACTTTCTGAAACCGCAAAATTGCTAAGATTATTGCGTAGATAAACGAAGGAGGTAGGTAAGTAACTCATGTGGAAACCATTATTGAAATTGTGTGGAAATTTTTTCAGAAATGCCAAGCCTTAAAGAATACTAAAGGAATGTGAGGCATAAAGAGGTTTCAACCTATTCAGCCCGTTACCGCTTGTAAAATGAATACCGTCGAACCTGTGGTTACAATAAATGCCAGGACATAATCGTATTATAGGTGTTTCTTTGTATATTTATTTTGATGTTTTTATTATGTGTATTTAAGGATATCCACAGAATATTCTAATTTTACTTTATTTTTTAAATTATAATTTGCAATTAATATAAGTTTCAAAAATATATAAGAGCAGTATGACATTAAGAACATCTAATCTAGTACGTCAATATGTCAAGAAATCAAATCTAGTACGACAATATGTCAGCTATTGGAATTAAAAACGTCAGATTTATTTCCAATTTTGATGGCTGACTCTATACTAGGGATGTATAGTTGGAGCAAAAAGTCGATTTTTCGACTTTTGCATATATATGAAAAGTCGATTTTTCGACTTTTGAAAATATATGAAAAGTCGACTTTTGAAAAAAAGATTTTTCGACTTTTGAAAATTCGACTTTTCGGTTGTTGCAAATAAATAAAAAGACGACATCGCAAATTAATGAAAAGACGAATAACCCAAATAAAAAACAAATCGAGAGACATTTATATAGGACAAGCCGCCCGTTCGCCATGCAGAAAAACAGACGAAAATTAAAATCAGGTTTCATATTGTTTTATCTTGTGATCGGTAATATATGTACCACTTATAATCAATGTACTTCCCTGAGATACTAAACAAATGGATATGTTCCATGGAGAATATTGAAGAACATAAATTTAGTTTACGGCGATAAAGGAACAAATGTCAAAAATCAAATTGATTTTAATTTCAGTTTGATTCTCCTTCTTTCCATTACCAAAACAAAAAACTACCTACGTAAGAAGAACTTAGTTAATCGAATAGGAATTCGAATGTACTACATTCAAAACACATAGAAAGTCAATCAAATTGTTCACTAATCAAACAACACAAAAACTAAAAAAAATAATGTAGTTTCCGTTTTCTGTAACCTTTCTTTACTATTGTGCTAAGAAAATCCAAAGATAACATGTAATTTTACAAAATCTTTGAAATCAAAGATTCCCCATCTTTCAAATCACGAATATTTTCTATGCAGGTTATAAATAAATTAACTCACACGAAAATATAGTAATCTCGTTGTCAAATATACTCTAAAACAAGTTTTAATTTCGTATGGGAAGGGTCACGGTCACTTTCCGTCGATCTTTGCACAACTATTTACACTGGATCGACTAACCAAAACTTTCAGCACTATAGGTGTTGTAGAATTTACAATATTCGATAATAGGTTTTAACTTCGTCTGTGAGGTACCACGCCCACTATCACAATACCGCCCATTTTTGACCCAACTACGCAAGTTTATGCTAGATGCACTCACACAAAAATTCAGTATTATAGCTGTTATAAAACTGAATATATTCAATAATAGGTTTTAACTTTGTACGGGAGGTACCACGCCCACCTTTCCAATACCGCCAATTTTTGGCACAACTACGCATATTGATTCTAGATCCACTCAAAATTTCAGGATTGTATCTGTCATGCAACTGAATATATTCGAAAATGGGTTATAATTTCGTATGTAAGGTGCGACGCCCACTATTTCAATACCTCCCATTTTTGGCACAACTACCCACACTGATGCTAGATGCACTTAAAAAAATTTCAGCACTTTAGGTGACATAGAACTGGCAATATTCAATAATAGGTTTTAACTTCGTGTGGGAGGTGCCACGCCCACTTTTCCAATACCTCCCATTTTTTGCACAACTAAAGACATTGATGCTAGATGCACTCACACAAAGGTTCAGCACTCTAGGTGTCATAGAACTGCCAATATTCAATAATAGGTTTCAACTTCGTATGGGACGTGCCACGCCCACATTTCCAATAACGCCAATTTTTGGTACAACTATGCAGACTAACAATTAGTGAACTTTCACAAAAATTCAACACTCTAGCTGCAACAGTACTCCGATTTATAAAAAACGAATAAATTCCCAATATGTGTGGGAGGTGCCACGCCCACTGAAAATATCAAAAATTATTTCACAAACCATGAACATACAAACAAACTAACACAGATTGATTTTTATATATGGGCATTTCCATGATGTCGAACGTGACCGTCGTACACATTTAAAGTGACAAAAAAGTCAAAATAAAACGTTTTTTTGTTTTGACCATATGCTTAACTTATAGCTCTTAATTAGCAGCTTAATTGGTGCTAGTGTGGATTTTGGGTAATTTTTCATTTTTTATTATAATTTAAAAAAAACAAGGCATTCGCACGTGACCAAAACAGAAGCCTTTTTCGCGGCCAACCATTCAAACGCCGAATTTAGCGAATCCTGGGGCAATATTTCAATGTGACCAATTTTAGAAAGTTGTGCACTGATATCTCTTCAAAATGGCTTTGATTTTGTGCAAAAATAATTAATACTTTTTTTGTAATTTAATTTTAAGCCCGGTCGAACGTGACATGTCGCACGTGACATTTTTTTCTATCGTGCTATTTATGTTGTTTTTGTTGCACTTTTTACGAAATTATAATTAATATATAATTTTTTTAATCAACAGAAGTATTCAATGTATTTATTCTCACATAATAAGAGTAAACAATAAAATTTTGTTTTTTTTTATTTATTGTTTTTTAATTGCAGCTGATCTTCTTTCAACTTTCAGTGCGATTTTTAACTTTCTTTACTTTTTTGGCCTCCGTTTCTGCTCATCTACATTTAAATAATAAAAATAAGCATTTTTTACATAAATAAATTATTTTTGTAAGATTTTTTTTTTTAATTTTTAATTTTCACACTTAAGATGTCGCACGTGACCAATTTTATAGAAGTGCCAAGGTGACAAATTTTCTTATATTCCTGTAAGATTTTTTTATTTTAATTGTGTAAAAATCTCTGTTTGTACTCAAAATTTGATGATCTTTCTGCATGTACTTTAGACACGGTAACAACAAATGTTGTTTTTCCATGTCGAACGTGACATCGAAATATGCGATAATACAAAGCAAAAAGTTCAGTTTGTAGCAGTCGTATAACTCCGTATCCTTTCTTTTTTGACTCTTTGTACTCCTTGAAAGATTTTAGACACCAAAAGTCAATGCGTAATGCCTCTATTTAAGAAGTTTGATCAAAACAAAACATGCAAAAGAAATATTCATACGCGTAATGTTGCACTTGCGCGACTTTGCATTCGAATATCTCAAGATAGGATATGAATTAATGTAAAATTAGTTTACATTAGTTAAATTTGTTTAATTCTCTATGAAAGTATTATAAAAGAAAATGTTTACAAGAACTTTTAATTTTTTTGTCTTGGTGGACCTTTCTGTGGAAATGCCCATATATAGAATAATTTATATGAACTACATAAAATTGCTGCCTTGAAGCACGTGGGTTTAGTAATAAAAGCAAGGTATATACGCAGGGAGTGGTGTAGGGTATTATATAGTCGGCCCCGCCCGACTTTAGCCTTTCCTTACTTATTTGACTTGGCTATGGTTTGAGTAGAGAAATATAAAGTTTTATTTGCTGCAGATTTAATCTTCTTGTGTGATTTAATCTTCTTCTGAATTCATAACCTCATGTCTATGTCCGATAAATTTGTAGGTTTTTTCTTATGTACAAATCAAACTTTGGCAAAAGTTCATAATCCTTATTTCCGTTTTGTGATGCCAAAAAAACTTATGTTGCACGTAACAAAGATGACAACACCCAAGACGCACACACACACACGTACTTGGTAAGCATTGAAATGTTCAACACATAACAACACGTAGCCTGGCGTCGTCAGTCATCGGCACATATTTCATCACGCACTTCAGCACGCACAACATAGAAGACGCTTTCTGCAACATTAGAGGCATTTAGAAGCCACCCAATGGCTGTGTGACTAAAGCAGTCTGAGGCAAACATTGCGACCCGAGCCATTAACGTTCAACAATAAACAACATCGTAAAGTTTGTTATTGTTGCAAGCAACAAAAGAAATAGGGGAAGACAGACAGACAGAGAAAAGTAACAATTTTTGTGTTGCAGCAGCAGCAACAGCATCTTCAACTATTTACATGCTCAGCTCATTATGGCCAAATAACAACAAAGATGGCTGAAAAAAAGTTCAAAAGACAGGGAGGTAAGGAGCGATAATTCCGCTTCTTCAGCTAAAATGCTAAACGGAATTCTCTAAGCTGTCAAATAAGCATCAAAGGAGTTCATGATGGGGTGGGGGAGATTTTTCGGCGACAAGACGAAGCAAGTGCCAAAAGGATAATATGAAGTTAAAAACTCTTATCTCGACATGTCACGTTTGTTCGAGTGGTGGCAAAACAAAACAACAGAAATATTTGCAAGGGTTTAAAAATTAAAATTGGGAATATTTTGTGATATTTCAAAAAATCGAAAAACTGTCGGCGAACTAAGTTCTAAAGTTTAAATGAAAATCGTTACAAAATTTCTGGAAACTGTCAATTTTTTCTAAACGGAACCTAGAAATAAAATTTCCTAAAACGTTTCACAATTTTGTGTAGCTTTTTTGAAATTTTTGCAAGATTTACTCAATCTTTTTTATAATTTATGATGTTTATTTTTGGACCACCAAAAATGGGCAATTTTAAATATTTAAAAATTAATTAAAAAATATGTTTAAAATTTGGAAAAAATAAAATTCGTACCACATCTCAGCTTTTCAGAAAATATAAGAAAATTCAATTTCGCCTAATAATGTATTTTTGAAAAATATTTTCTTTCTATTACTTACGAGTAAAACTACAAAATCAATTTATTTTATAGGATGGACCATTTAAAATTTTACCTACAGAATAATTTGACTTTTAAAGGTAGAATAACATTCATTTTTATTTTGCCCAGCCAATCGTGGTAGCCATATGAATGATATATATCCATATATGGACACAATTAAGTAATAAAATACCATAAAAAAGACCCGTGTCTCCCAGTTTTCCCCAAAGTCATACACTTTTCTAATGGGCCCCCTAAGATTTGGGGCCTCTGTGTAATTTTTGCAAAAAGTGATCACTTTCTCAGTCTTTCTCAAGTGATCACTGCCTTGCAAACCGTGCAATTTTGATTTACTCTCTGAGGCTAAGATATAGCGCTGGTCATAAAGAACAAAAATTATGAACATAAAATCAAAAAGCTTTTATTTTCAATGTCAAAATCCAATTTTTTAACATTTTTCAGGTCCATAGTTAGCAATCCGTTCATAAATCAAGGAAACAATCAACTACAAAAATGTACCTAAGATCTCAATAAACAACTTCCTAGAACATATAAACTTCCTAGGAATGATTCTTAACAATGTTTAGGTTGGAAAAATATATCTGTCAGGACTGCTTCTGTTAATGGTCAGTCCGACTACAGTGCGTATGAGTAATATTATCCTTAATCAACAGCAAGTATACGCAACCTACACACACTGCAGCACTGCAAGATTTGTTCGACGACATTTGCGATTTTGACTTTGAAGATGAAGCTTTTTTGATCTTATATGTTCACAATTTTTGTTATTTATGAAAAGAGCTACAACTTTGCCTACGAGAGTAAATCACAATTGTTAACGGTTTGCAATATATGAGCCTGAGAACATGATCACTTTTTTGCAAAAATGAGACCGAGAACCCAAATCTTTGGGGGCCCATTAAAAAAGTGCACGACTTTGGGCAAAACTGGGAGACACGGATCTTTTTTTGGGTCTTTTTTAACATAGTGGGGTGCATATATACGGTCGCAATTCTCATTCGAACTTAGAGAAAAAAAGAATGTGTTGAAATTGGAAATAAATCCATTCAACTGTGCAACTTAAAGGTAGTCCATGTATTATTCAAAGAAAAAAAGAAAAACACACCAGTGTTTTAATTTCTTCAAGACATCAATTAAACTTTTAATTTTCGCAGTTCTACCAACACCAAACACTATTTTTGCGTGTATCTAGTGTACTCCCGTTGGCTAAGCATACGCAGACTACTATTTTATTTTATGAACAATCGTTAAAAAACCCGTTATTTCTCCAAGCTGAAATTTTTTGGGTTTGTTTAGAATAGATCAGGGAATATGCCTATATTTTTTCTGAATTTTTAGATTGGTGTTTTCATAGTGAGAAATACAAAAGAAGAAGAAAAATCAGAAATACACAAAATTGTTGTCAGTAGCAGTCAATAGCCAAGAACACTGGCGAAAAGACTTATAATTACCTTTAAAATAAGCCATCATTCTTTGAATTGTGCCCACGCGTTTTCCCACTACACCATTTTCAATGTTCGTACCTCGGCACGTTTTTCTTGATTTTCGCAAATTTCAATTGTTCATATATTTGGAAAAAAAAAATCGGTTTTTTCGTCTTCTACTAATCAAATAATTTATAAAGTTTAGTTATCGTACAAAGTTTCAACGAAATCGGAAATGGTGATGTAAAAAAGGTATTCGGTTTGACATGGAATGGTCGATATGCTTATATTTCCATGACTTAAAAAATTGCTCGTGTTGTTATTAAATGACAAAGTACAACCTTTGCAACAAAAACAGAAATTTGAAAAAATAATCAGTATTTCTTTTATTTAAACGATTTTTATTTAACCGTATACTAACTGGAGCCCAAAACTATTTCTATGAAAAAATCTTAGCGATTTTTTAAACGATATCAAAAAAATTTGATTCGACTTAAACCAGTTTTCTGTTTTTTTTTTTTTATCCATGAAACGGAGTCTCTTCTTACCCCTCCCTCGTACCTCGTTCATTAGATACTTACTCATGGTTTAATTTCTCAAATGCGTGCGTGAATTTAATTATTCGACGAATGACAAAAAATAACAAATTGCTACCACCATTCTCTTACACACACACACGAGAAATCATAAAATTTTATTTTTTGTTTTGTTTCGTGGATTTGACAAAGACAAGGGAAACATTTTTTAAATATCCTCGGGCAAGGAGACAAAAAGAATGACAAGTGTGAGATATGTCATGAGAGTTAAACAAAAAAGACTTTAACTGTTGGGATAAAATGTCCAACATGATGTCCTTTTTCATTTTATTAGTGACATTTTAAAGAGCACACAGTGTGAACTAACGATTTTCTATAGCCTTTAGCTTATATATTATTTATGTGAAATGTCCTGGGATTTTGGAGTGTCAAAGAGAGTTAGCAGAAAAAGTAATGAAATTTAACTTGGGAACAACCCCCATTAAGACTTTAGTCAGTTAAAGACTCTTCCCAGTTTTATATATTTGTTCTCTATTTGGATTTTTTTGGGGTTCGAGGATATTCTTACATGAGAGCTGAAAAAACAGGGCATATCAAAAATTACATAGAAGTATAATAATTTGTAATTATTTCTGCTAACTATTTTAAACCGGGATAACAAGCTGCGATAACAAAAACGTCAATAATGAGTTAATTTTTACTCAAAATTAAAAAAAAAAAACCTTTTTTCACATTGCCGCCAACTACTATATAAATATTTGTATCAAGCAAATTTTCAAAGCAAAATATTTTGTGTTGATTTTTTTGGACTTAGTCTCGAAACATTTTTAACACAAAATTACTTTTTTCAAAATTTATTTTCACACACATTGATATTGCTGTTGGCGACAATTTAAAAAAATATTTTAACTGAAGTTTTATCTTTTATTTAGGTTTTTGTTATCATGTTTATAAATTTCCGTCCGGTTGACATACAAATGTTGGTGTGATCGCCTAAAATTGTGAAATACTTTGAATTATTATTTGCTAAATTTATTTGAAATATACCTTTCAGCCATTTCAACTCATTTTGATCGATCTTCATTTTATTTTCTCTCAATTACAGCCCCATATCATGCTTCTAATGACCGTCATTTGGTCAGGGCGATGGTAAATTTGTTCGGACATTTTCACTTTCTTTGGGTCCCATTTTACATTATTTTATCTAGTTACTATTTGGATAATAATATTTAATCCCTATCTCCTAGAAGTCCTTTTTGGTGCCTCTTCTATCCTATGGACCCCTAACTTGTTCCCCTTATAACACACAATATATCTCAGTTCAATTTTAATTTTATTCAGGCTTTCATAACAAACAATTAAATAGATACATAGGAAACGTATCAAAAGAAAACTTAAGACTATAGCGTATTATCTTAAATAACAGAATAAGTATGAAAAACCGCATTAAGCTTCATTAATATTAAAGTTAAATTTATAGTACATACAAATTCGTTAAAGAAAATCGCCCTTGCTTAAAAATAATATAAAAATTTTAAATATAGTGGATGAACTTCAAAATTATAGTAAAATAGGAAATAGATAAAAACAGCAGCAAACTCATTTATTTGTCAAAAACAAATAATTTTTAAATTTAAATGCATACTTCAAGGCTCTTCCCTTTTTTGTGCATACTTTTCTTGCAACTCATATCCAAAATCCTATTTTAGGCTTTGAATTTGAATGTTTTTTGTACTCAATCACTTTTGCTTGAGACCCTTAAAAATATATTGTCCAAGAGCTTATTATTAATTTATCTACTCAGCTTTGGAACAAAAATCTAACAACTATGTCCTACTCCTCGTGTTGTGAATCTACATTTGAGGTACAAAAAAACCTCCTGCATACCTTCATTCATACCTCAACTGCATGAACATGAGAATTCGTCCTTTTATAGCCTAGCAAACCCTAAACAATTATAGTCAAGTTATGTTGTTGCTGTTGCCTTTTGTGTGAATGACAATCTGTGCTATAAACTTCTTATGGACTTCACTTGTCTCTCGCCCATTTCGAGAAAAGCTTTTGTGGCAATGACAAATAACAGACAGAAGTGAAGTGTTCAGAGGTCCAAGACGGACGTACATTTGGACAGCAGCATGTAGCGTCAACTCGACAACCTGGATGGCCGTCGTTGTAATGGCTGTGAATGTGCTTCTGCGTAGTCGCCGTGTATTGCCCCTGTTATTTGTGGCTACCTTTGCTGATGCAGTTGTTACAGATCCAGAGGATTTTAGGTAGGCCTTCAGCTGTACAGACGAACATTGTATATCCGCATTCAAAGTCAGAGTAGGAGCTGTTCTGCATCCTTAACGACATTTCGTTTCATTCAATTGAAAATGGATTTTCAATGGTATTTTCAGTCTAGTCATTACAAAAAGTGTAAACAATTAAAAATATATTTCGTTTTTTCTACTTCCCTCTGTTTTAGAAATCTTTAGCATACTTTAAGGAATTTCGCAGCATGCAAGTATCTAGTATGTGTACATATATGTATACAGCCTAAATGTTTGGAAAATGCAAAAGGCGTATGAATTTAATGAATCCTCTAGGGATCCATAAATGATTTTCTTTGTGTTTCTTCCGCACACTGGCTGTCTTTTCTTTAGATTATTTTATAGGCATGTTTTCCGGGATGTGGAGCGCACAGTGGTTCAGAATCAAAATTCATCGGCCAAATTTCAATAACTTTTGTTCTAGTAGACATTTTTGAGTTCTGTAAAAAATCAAAATTAGACAAGGACCCAAGGATTATTTTGAAATATTAATATGAAAAATCGGGAAATCTGATATATTTTAGAAATCGGCCCAAAGTTGGCTACTTTTCGTATTTTTGATTTTAAAGAAAATTAAAATTTTTATTTTTTGTGTTTATGTTTTTTAACATATTGTTTACGCGAAGAAAATTTTTTTTTTCGATATTACAGATTTTCACGTTTTTCAGATTTTGAAAATTAAAAAAAAAGTAATTTCTTTTTTTGACTTTGTCGAACTGTTTCTCACTCATTCTAAGAGATTTTGCACTCAGATCTTCTTGATTAGAAATTGTGGTCTCTTAGCTTTGTTATGACGTCGAAACCATGTTTGTGCCAAGTATAGTTCGTTTCATATTCATATATACATATTTGGAAAGGTTGAAGGGTTCCCCACTTTTGTAGGGTAACTTTTGCCTGCACGAAATTGCACCCTTGAAAGATAGGATATATTTAGTGCAAAAAGTCAGATTTTTAGTTCCGAAACTCAATTTCCTCGTTTTTGATCCCACTAACTTCTGAAATATATGTACGCAGAAAAAAAGATGAGTAAATTTCCTGTATAATAATGCTAAATTTTATAACAATCGGAGTTCATTTGCCGATACTATGCCAAAAAAACCCTAATAAACTTGATTTAGCATTATTATTTGGTTTTTGGGCATATTTCCGGCAAATGCACCCCGATTGTTATAAAATTTAGCATGAGAATAAAGGAAATTCACTCATCTTACTTTACTAAAACTAAAAAATCTTACTTTTTGCAATTTATGTCTGCTAAATCAGGTATTTTTTTGATTTTTGGGCATATTTTCGGCAAATGAACTCCGATTGTTATAAAATTTAGCATGGGGATAAAGGAAATTTGCTCACTCTGCGTACCTGCTTTTCAGAATATAATGAGACGAAAATGACTAAATTGTGTTTTGGAATGTTTTAATGTTAGTATCTAAAAATAATCCTTGGATCCATGTCTAATTTTCTTAATTTTTACAGAACTCAAAAATGTCTACTAGAACAAAAGTTATTGAGTTTTGGCTGATGGATTTTGATTCTGAACCACTGTGGAGCGCTGGTTTGGCGATAATCAATTATATGTTAGGCTTGGGTTTGGTTGAGGATTTATTATTATTTTCCAAAATATTTATCATATAATTAGGATTTCGATTTTAATCAGTTATATAAAGTGATTTCGATTTGAATGATAACAATAATTATAATATTTGGATGTAGATATGAATGTACTATGAATATTCTTCTTTCCTTATTCTTATAGTAATAATATTTGCTTAAATAAAAAAATAATTGAGGCATTTACTTTCCAAATCATTACTCGTCCTATCAATGCACTGAAAGTATCATTAATTTTTATATTCTACATGTTTCTCTAAAGGAGGTATAGACTGGATTGATTACACTACGTAACAAAAGAAATCTTTTTGTTTGTTTAAGTGAATTTTTTGCTTTTATCTAATGAATTAGGTCATAAATATAATATAATGAGTGTTCTTTCCTCTACCTAAACGTTTTTTTAGTATATAAACCGCTATTTTAAAAATGATGGAGGTTTCACCACACATTTTAGCATAACTCAAGAACAGTTTGTCCGATTTGATTAAGTAAAAACTCCGAGAATCCGCAGCTACATTACCTCCAAGTTACTCTTACACTGTTTTTTGATAAAGTGAATAGTTTTGGAAATATTCAGAAACTTTTTCCAAAAATTTTTTTTTTTATGCAAAATTGGAAAAAATTTTTTGTCTTAAAATTCCTGAATTTAAGGATTTTTTGTCTTAAAATTCCTGAATTTAAGGATTCAAGTGTATTTTTCGTTTTATTATCATATAAAAGCATACCTTCATTAAAATTAAGCTGTTTAACAATCTTTTATGCACACTCTTATCTATCTGTACCATGAAAAATAAAGGCACTATTTAAAAATTTTAAAATTCGATGTCATTTCTTAAAGAACGATTAGCCAGACATCAGTTAAAGTTTTTCTTCAGTTTAGAGACATAACCAATGAGAAACAGCAAAAAAATGCACTTAAACAAAATTTTGTTACATAGTGTTATTCATAGTTTTCTTACACTTTGATAGGTCTAATTTTTAATCCTTATTTAAAAACCTTTGCCGTTGCTCAAACATCTGGATATGTTCCCTGTTTCTTTTTCTTCTCTCAATGATATGCATTGATTTAATTGAGTCAATCATCAGACCATGTTGTCTTGTCGCCATGTAGTCTATAGGACATCAGTCTTTTATTGCTGTATTTCATTCTTTTCAAAAGGTATCCATCTGAATTGTTGGCATTCCGTGCCTGTGCGCCACATTGCCTTAAGACAATCGCCATTGTTAGACTTTATGAGACACGTACGTATGAGTACAATACATGTGTGTTTCGTATTCTTTACATTCATTGGCATTTCCTCATGCCAGATTGATATATCCATTTTCTTCGTGTCCCTTTGCTGCCAGTGGTTTCATATTCTTTCATATGAATATAATGACCCCTTTTGGAATCCTTAAAAAAAGAGAAACAATACACCAGTATATACCATTAATGTAGTGTCCTTAAAGTGGTCACATATCTGAGATATCTCTGCAAAGAGGCCATACTATTAAAACGTGCTTTCTCAAACCTTCATAAAAAGAACTCAGTAATTGAGACGTGTGTTCGTATGGGAAGAAAACTGAAATGAATGTGAGTCCACTGATTGAAAGACGGCATTAATCAAGCCAGCTGGTGATGTGATCATCATTAAGGCTTAAAGACGTTGAGATAGTATTTCCTATTCCACATGCAAATGCCTCGGGTTTCCATTAGGGCAGATACATACAAAAATTTGCAGAAAGGTGCATACTTTTAGGGTAATGAAGTAGTAGTGTAACTTTAGTATATTTTCAGGCGTTCTAAATTATGACACGTGTTTTTGGATTTGTGAGCTCTCGTTATAATTTGCAAACTTGAAATTGAATTTCACCAACTACCGCAACATACCTTGAGAGATTATGATTGAGTATAATGTCATTAAGTGTCAAATTAATTAGCAGAGAAGAATGTCAGCTTTGGGATACATATCTCCAAAGGATGACCACAGTTTGTTCGATTTTTTTAATAATACTTCAAGTTTTTTATTTAACAATTTTAATTTCTTCTTTTTTGGCAATATTATTTAATTATTTAGAAATAAATAGATGTTACATTTTTATACTAATAAAAGTTTCGCTATCGAAAATATGCTAAAATAAAATTTATTATATCGAGTTTTTTTATTTATTTTTGTGAATAGTTGAAATGCTGAACTAGTACAGACAGAAACAAACTGTTTTAATTATTTTTAGCAGATATTCTTCTTTTTCATTTGATATCCACGTCGCCTTTTTATGTCTCGCAAAAGTACGAAAATAAATAATGAAAACATCTATATCTTCTGGAAATTAAAAGTCCTGTAAAAAGGAGAAAAAATCAACGAATGAAACAAGTAAGGAAAGGTTAAGTCGGGCGGTGAAGTGACCCATTTTCACAACAGCTTCTTCCAGTTCAATATATATATACATATGTATATATATATATATATATATATATATATAAATCGATCTGACCCATTTTCACCATGGGTTTTTCTAGTGCAAATATAAGATATTTCGCAAAATTTGAAGAAGATCTGTTAAAATATGTGGTTTCTACAGCTGAAAGATTCAAATTGGAAGCGAAATTTGTATGGGAGCTATATATTAATCTGAACCGATCTAACACATTTTTACCACAGGTGTTTCCAGTTGAAATATAAAGTGTTTTGCAAATTTTTAAGAAAATCTGTTGAAAAATGTGGATTCTAGAGCGGAAAAATTCAAATTGGGAGCGAAATTTATATGGGAACTATATATAAATCTGAACCGATCTAACACATTTTTACTACAGGTGTTTCCAGTTGTAATATAAGGTTTTTTTTTGCGAATTTTGAAGAAAATCTGTTAAAATATGGGGATTCTAAAGCGGAAAAATTCAAATTGGGAACGAAATTTGTATGGGAGCTATATATAAATCTGAACCGATGTAACACATATTTACATCAGATGTTTCCAGTTGAAATATAAGGTGTTTTGCGAATTTTGAAGAAAATCTGTTAAAATATGTGGATTCTAGAGCGGAAAAATTCAAATTGGGAACGAAATTTGTATCGGAGCTATATATAAATCTGAACCGATTTAACACATTTTTACCACAAGTGTTTCCAGTTGAAAATATAAGGTGGTTTGCGAATTTTGAAGAAAATCTGTTAAAATATGTGGATTCTAGAGCGGAAAAATTCAAATTGTGAGCGAATTTTGTATGTGAGCTATATATCAATCTGAACCGATCTAACACATTTTTACCACAGATGTTTCCAGTTAAAATATAAGGTGTTTTGCCAATTTTGAAGAAAATCTGTTGAAATATGTGGATTCTGGAACGGAAAAGTTCAAATTGGAAGCGAAATTTATATGGAAGCTATATATAAATATGAACCGATCTAACACATTTTTACCACAAGTGTTTCCAGTTGAAATATAAGGTGTTTTGCGAATTTTGAAGAAAATCTGTTAAAATATGTGGATTCTGGAGCGGAAAAGTTCAAATTGGGAGCGAAATTTATATGGGAGCTATATATAAATCTGAACCGATCTAACACATTTTTACCACAAGTGTTTCCAGTTGAAATATAAGGTGTTTTGCGAATTTTGAAGAAAATCTGTTAAAATATGTAGATTCTAGAGCGGAAAAATTGAAATTCTGAGCGAAATTTGTATGGGAGCTATATATAAATCTGAACCGATCTAACGTATTTTTACAACAGATGTTTCCAGTTAAAATATAATATGTTTTGCACATTTAGAGGAAAATCAGTTAAAATATGTGGATTCTAGAGCGGAAAAATTCAAATTGGGAGCGAAATTGGTATGAGAGCTATATATAAATCTGAACCGATCTAACACATTTTTACCACAAGTGTTCCCAGTTGAAATATAAGGTGGTTTGCGAATTTTGAAGAAAATCTGTGAAAATATGTGGATTCTAGAGCGGAAAAATTCAAATTGTGAGTGAATTTTGTATGGGAGCTATATATAAATCTGAACCGATCTAACACATTTTTACCACAAGTGTTTCCAATTGAAATATAAGGTGGTTTGCGAATTTTGAAGATAATCTGTTAAAATATTTGGAGTCTAGAGCGGAAAAATTCAAATTGGGAACGAAATTTGTATGGGAACAATATATAAATCTGAAGCGATCTAATATATTTTTGCCACAAGTGTTTCTAGTTGAACTATAAGATGTTTTGCCAATTTTGAAGAATTTACTGTTCCATAAAATCAAAAGCATATGCATTTAATTTAGTATATAAACTAGGTCCAATTAAGTCGAGAGATAATTTAAAAATAAACTATTAATCAGGTCTACAAAAGTTCAAAATATCTCTTCCACAGGGGCTTAGTGAAAGTCATTAAAATATCGAAAAAATTTGATTTAAAAAAACTTTTTGCTTGTACGAAAAAATGGAAAAAATCGAAAATCAAAATAACAAATCCAATCGCAGAAAGTAATGCCAATTTGAAAAAAACGGTGGATAAATGTAGCAATTATAATCCATTTGGTAGAAGTTAAAGAATTTCACAAAATCATGTTTTTCAGTTTCTGTTTAGTTAGCGATTTTATTTGTTACTTTTATTTACATGTAAAATCTTAATTAGAAGTAATTGGGATTTTCTTTTTGATATTTATAGATTTCAGAATTAGTTTCTCTAATGAGGAACCAAATATAATCTCCCATCATTCTCATCTTCAAGGGCACTGGCCTTTGTACCGCAGTTCGTTGGACTTCATTTGCCATGTTTGTCACTTACGTGGCCAAGATGCCACGGGAAAGAGGTTTAAATAAGAATTCAAGAAATAAATTTTGCAGGGTCTTATGTACACCTATTGGAATATATAAAATGAAAAATAAGTCAGAAGAATAAATACATATGTGTTAGAATATATAAATAGAGAAAAATATATTTTTTACCAATTTTTTCATAATTTTCTAACAAATCATTAAACATTGTTTCATATTGCGGTCTTTTAAGGGATCTAAGGAAATTTAAAACTACAATCTTATATGACTTTCATGCTGCATCCGTCGTCAGATATGATACGAAATTTACATCTTCCATCAGTTTCCTTGTATATGTGAAATCTGTAAAATACATATAATTTCCATAAACTTGACGCATAATGCGGCTCAATCGGACGTGTGCTTCAAAAATATACTACAGGTACTTTCCATGAAAATTGGAATTAAAAAAAAACTTTACCATTTTTTTAATATTTTTTGTGCTTGGGAACCAAATTACACCAGAAAATGTTTTTCAAAACCCTTCGACAACAATTTTGCCATATATTATTATTAGAGACATTTTTATATTTTTTTATTTTAATTTCCCACATATTAATCTAAAAAATTCTTTCTATTTTAATTCCATTTGAAATTACAATTCGTTAACTAACCTTATTGAATTTGAAATTAAACTTTTCACAAATTCTTTACACTTTTTTGTCTGCACACCTTTTGGATATGAAAGGACCAATATACGTATGAGCAACATACAACATATTATATTACGTATACGATTTAGATTACACAATAGCTTTATAACACTTTGCTTTAAAAAAAATCTACCATTCCTCTCTCGACATGGCCAGAAGCATTGACATCCGATCACGTCAAGGACTTCATCAATTTCTATTTGAGATTTATTTTAAAAATATTATCTTTAAAAAATACACACGGCTGCACGGTAACATAGGCCATTATTAACGATAAAATGAAGCAACTAAACTAACAAAGATATATTTTTACAATTGTATTGCTGCCTCTTGCAACTGCTACACGGTAAGACATAAACAAAGTTCTTGTCTCATTGTTGGGGAGTTGTCTACGCATTTGACCAGTCTTATCATAACGACATTGATTGTGTCTGTGAGCTACGAATAGTTGCGTGCTCTCATTCTGTATGCAGGACCTTAATGTACAATCATAATAAGCATAATGAGCAGCAAATCCTCCCAAGACTTCTGAAACATCATTACACTGGCCTGTCTGCCGGTTAGGCTTACGTACTCTTGTACATCCTCTTATTGCGCCAATTTCGAAGGTCCTGGTAGCGTGGCCTTGTAATGTTCGCTGTGATTATGGTCGTCCAAGTTGTCTGGATTACTGTTATTCCTCGCCACGATAAACCATTCATTCCAGGCATTCTTTAGCCATTTTCCTGTATTCAACGGACAAAAAACTTTGTCTTTTCATGGAGAATCAAGCAGAACTTGGTGATAATTTTTATGTGGCATTTGTATCGAAATATAATGAAATGGCAAAAACAAAAGCCGGGACATTTTTGTTCAGAGAGATGTATTGGCAGACAAAGGCAAAGAAGCACGAAAGCGAGTTTACTGCACGCTCGACTGCGTTCCATTGTCATAATGCGATAAAACTCTTAATGTGGTTAACAAAGAATACGAAAATGTGATGTAGATGAAGAACGAACTAGCAGGGAACGCCGAAGGCAAAATGGAATATTGTTATAATAAAACTAGTGCCATAAGTAACATAATCCTCAATAGGATGGTTGAGCAAAATGCTATAATTTTGTTCGCTAAAGAAATTAAATCAAACATCAATATTTTTAGATGCTTGTAGCAGAGGGAGACAAGCTCTATGCTACATTTGGACTTAGTTGTCCTACATTATCAATCCTACAGTATGGCCGAGAATACTGTTGTTCTTGTTCAAAGATGGTGGGTTCTGGTTGTGGTGGAATTATTAATAATAAAGTATTGTGTTGTGACAGGCCAACATTTGAATCATATAAAATCAATTGATAGAAAACAAGTCTGTCTGCTCTGGAAAAATTGACACAAAAAGACTTACTCTGTTTTTAAATAATCATAAGCTTCTCACCCTCATTTTATTCCATTGACCACCAGTACGTATGAATAATTTTATTATATGACCTCCCGTGCGTATACTCGATGGCATTCTCAAAAAACTCATACGTTATGATGTACCCAAAAAAAGTGAAATTCCATTGCGGCTACAGCAAAAAAAATGTACAGAAAATCGTACACATTTTAAACATTACTGAAGTGTATCAGAATTCCATTGCTCCTGAGGCTTTCACTGAGTAGTAGCATTGGTAAACACACCCTTAATAGATCACACATATTAATCATTCGCCTTGATACACATCCAGCTGAAAGGAATTTCATGCGAATTTTTAAACCAGACAAATTTAGACATGTTTCCAGAAAATTTCAGCTAACCAGGTTGGTGATGCCGCCGCTACCATCAACTCGTATCTTTTTTCACTTTTTTCCACAACCACCTCCATCCAAATTACCCTGGCATTACACTACATTATCTTAACAACCTTTTGGAGATTTTTGTCTGAACAGTTTATCATCTGCATCAGCTCAGCTTCTGGTTGCATGCAACTTTGTGAAATTGTTTTTGTTTTTCT
Source organism: Polietes domitor (assembly GCA_947397865.1). NCBI lineage: Eukaryota > Metazoa > Arthropoda > Insecta > Diptera > Muscidae > Polietes > Polietes domitor. The sequence continues at coordinate 45,191 of CANDYM010000062.1, forward strand.
TTTGAGTGTTGCACATGCAGTACATTCCTAAGAGCTGTGAGTTTTTCGTTAGACCTCGGAATGAGGAAATAGCGGGGGAAGACTACAAGTTTATTGATGTGTCTGCAACGAGGTGTGAATTTGCATTGGTTGGATGCATGTGTTGTTGATGTTGTCTAAAGTAATTAGCAAAACAAATTAAGATGACTTAATCGTTCTTAAACAAGTTAAAATTGTAGACAAAATTGAAGACCTCTTAATGTGGAGAATGTGGAGTCCTAACTGGTTGGCTATGTTTTAGAAAAGTTTTTGATGCAGGGAAATGCAATGTTGAATGCTGAGGAAGCTGAAGAAGTAATTTAATTATTGACATTGATCAACTTTTTTTGAAGACCTAGAGATATTTTAAATATTTAAATTCGATAATTCATGTTTTTTTCTTTCAAAATTAGTATACCTATAAATATAAATTCGTGGTCAAAAACAAATCATTTTGTAGAAATAGCCTATGAATGATTTTTTTGCCAATATTCCTGAAGAGTACGTTTTAAAACCACTCGCCAAATGGGAAATACGCAGAAGACATATGGGAAAAGTCACTGGATCACGATTTGTATATATGAGAGAATATCTAACACTTTTTGTCTGGCTGCATATCTACCAATCATCTATCTTGACTCTAATTAAGAACTTGATATGGAAATAACAAATGCAGCTGGAACTACAACGAACTTTTATACTATTAAAAAAATAAAAAATTTTATCCCGAGACCTAAAAATTTAAAAAATCTTATCAAAAAATATGGATATTTTTATACCCTCCACCTCCAGTATGCGGGTATACTAACTTTGTCATTCCGTTTGTAACACCTTGAAATATCGACCTGAGACCCTATAAAGTATATATATTCTTGATCGTCATAAAACTCTAAGATGATCTAGCCATGTCCGTCCGTCTGTTGAAATCACGCTAGCATCTAAACGAAAGGAACTAGAATATTCAAATTTTCCACAATTGCGTCTTATATTCGTAGATCGGTTGGGATTGAAACGGGGCGAAATCGGCCCAAAGGGAAACATTTTTTCCCTCACAAGGACTAAAAATACCCATAATAATCCCTAATATTTTAGCGTATTAAGCATGTTTTTTGAATATGTCTGTTTATATTTGCCTGATATTTGGTACGCGCATTCCCCTTATAGCAAAAACGGGCACCATAAAGTGATTCTTATTTGTAGGGGATGAAATGGGGCAAAAAAGGGATAAAAATGGTACATATTAAACTGTAACAGCTAGAAACACGAAATTCGGTGTGGACATTCCTCTAATTGTGTAGATACATAGTATAAAAGTATTTTTCCCAAATTCGCACTTTTAAGGGGTAAAATGGAATAGAGGGATAAAAATTGTACCAACCAAACGGCTGTACCTAGAATAATGAAATTCGGTGTATACATTCCTCTGATTGCATAGACAAGTAAAATACACGGATTTTTTAAAATTCGTACTTTTTGGGGTTAAAATTAAAAAAGGGATAAAAATAGTACCAATCAAATGACCGCAGCTAGAGTCATGAAATTCGGAGTATACATTCCTCTGACTGTGTAGACACGGAAAATGAACTGATTTTTCGAAATTCGTACCTTTTGGGGGCCAAAATAGAGAAAGGGGATAAAAATAGTACCAACCAAATGACCGCAGCTAGTGTCATGAATTTCGGAGTATACATTCCTTTGACTACGAAGACATGAGAAATAAAAGGTTTTTTCCAAATTCGTACTTTCAAGGCATACAATGGGTACGGAGGGATAAAAATGGTACCAACCAAACGGCTACACCTGGGTTAATGAAATTCGGTATATACATTCCTATGATTGCGTAGATACTTAAAAAGCAGATTTTTCGAAATTCGTATTTTTTGGGGTTAAAATGAAAAAGGGGATAAAAATAGTACCAATAAAATGACCGCAGCTAGAGTCATGCAATTCGGAGTATACATTCCTCTGACTGCATAGACACGGAAAATAAACGGATTTTTGGAAATTTTTTACTTTCAAGGGATACAATGGTACAGAGGGATAAAAATAGTACCAACTAAAGAAATACAGCTAGAATGATAAAATTCTAATTGCGTAGAAACGTCAAGAGGGTAGTACTTTTGGAATTAAAATATAATGGAAATACAACAAACTGTAGCACCCACTATCTACCAATATTTATGGTATTTAAGCTTTTTGAAAATATAAATATAAGAATATTTATTTTTTGATTTGAAATAAAATAATGATTGAAATAATAAAAATATTATATTTATTTATACAATTATTTTTTCAATATTTGTATTTGTTTTGGTTTGGCTATATTAAAAAATTTATATTTTCCTGTAATATTACTGCACTTCTACGAAAACCGACAACCTCTGTGGAATGCAATCCATGGTGGAGGGTATATGAAGTTCGGCCCGGCCTAAACTTAACGTTTTTACTTGTTTTAAATATATTTTTTACTCAAATTCCAATTCTCGTCGAAGGTAAGTTTTATATTTTCGCTCTTATTTCTGATCACATCTGTATGTTTGATTAAAGGTAATTTTGATGACTGTGAATTATGTTAGTTTCACTTTCAGAGGGAGCAGTCTGGAAAATAAGAAAAAATATTTTGAAAAATACTAAATTTTCACAAAAAGATGTTTTTGTTATAAATTATCCTTTTTTAAGAAAAACCTAATATTAGTGACGTTATGAGTTTTGATGTAAATGAAGTAATGCGTTGTTTTTTTTTTATTATTTGTGCTCAATTAATGTTTATTTTTTCCGGATTTTGAAGCTTATCTTATGATGAATTTAAATTATAAAATATAGTTTTATTTTTAAATATCGCACATGGATTAATGGGCGTTATAGTTTTCAAATGTCGAATGTTAAATATTAATGAGACTCACTGTAGACACCAGTACATATTTTTGTATAAATAGCGCGAAAAAAGCATTACAATATTTTATTTTAGCTGGCATCTTAACAAAGAAAATAAAATCTGTAAATAAACATAGATTCTGCGATACATCTTGTTAATGTGTCTTTTTTAAGACATTCAACATTTACTTCTTGAAGAATGGCCATAACTTCTATATTTTTCCATAGATTTTTTTAATACGGCGTGATATCTTCGTACAAATGCAAATTATTATAAAATAAAACAAATTGTTCTGTTATATAACGAAAGTGGTCTTTTGCGCTATTAAGTTAAATATTAAAAAAATCATGTTTATAAAAAATAGTTTGTGTCTACAAAGGGTTTCACAACTTCTGCAATTTACCCATAGGTATTTTACATGTAGACATTTTTTTCTTCGTTAGAATGTTAGCAAGTATAAAACTTAACAAAGTATTTTTCACATTTTTTATAGTGATTTTTGTGCCAGCATTTTTTTTTTGAAAAATAATACTTTTTTTTCTCAGTTCCTAAACCATTACCTTGTAAATGACAAAAAAAGGTCTCATGGACAAATGCACATTTTTCTTAGAAGAATGAAACGAAATATTTTTTCCGATTTTTTTCTATTTTGATCGGTTTTCTCAATTTTTTTGGCGACTGTTCTTAAACCAGATATTCAGAAGATTTACAGTCCTTAGCCATGTTCTGTTTAATGTATAACCGGGCATGACAGGACTTATGTATATTGCCAAAATGATAGTGCCTCCATAAAAGGTACCTCCGATGAAAATTTAAAAATATAACCATAATTAATGTATGTAGATTTTTATGCCTTGAAACACAGTTTATATGACTAAAGCCATTCGCTTCATAAACCACAATAACTATTTTCTGAGTGCAGGAACGGTACGACATAATGACTTATAACTAAACCATGACTTAATTTCATGGTTATTTTCATAATTTTTATATTTAAATTATTATTTACATTTTTATTTTTTCAAAGCAAGTGTGGTTTCTCTTGTATTTATATAAGTTCTGGATACTCCTCTTATTATGAGAGTCCTTATTGTTGATATTATTACCACACTTGTTGTTGACATACTCCCAAAGAAACACAAAAGACCTGTAGAACCCCTTGTGGAAGAAATGCATCTAACTTAGAATGTCCAGTGGAACCAGCACATATTTCAAAATGTGTTAATGTCAGTGTTTGTACAAGCTACAGAAAAATTCGTATTAATCCTTCTGGCTCATAATTTTTCTATTGCCCAACACAAATATCTGTCCGGAGTCCTCCATTGTTCAATGTCTTATGACCATTTGTTAAATATACTAGAATTCTGCACTTGTTTTTTCGGTATTTTTGCTATGTTTTTCTATTCACGTTTCTTGTGTTCATTCTTTTCCTTTTTTGTGTGAGTTTAGTTCGCTATAGAGAAGTTATAAATACATCAACAGCATTTACAAGAACATACATAACTGGGGGGGGGGGGGGGGGGGCAACAACATCTACTACGAAGTAAGCAGTAAATAATAAGGAATAAATTATGGCTTAACCCTTAGAATGTAGCTCCACATTTCCAGGATAAATTATAATGAATTTTACATTAACCCTAAACGGCATATTAGAGGAATGAGGATTGAAGGCCAAGAAAATAAATTGACTATAATAACACAGTGCAACACGAAAAAAAATATAAACATATACGGACACCACTACGGGATAAAAGGCAAAAAAAGATCCATGTCGCCCAGTTTTGCCCAAAGTCATGCACTTTTATTATGACCCTCAAAGATTTGGGGCCTCGGTGTCACTTTTGCAAAAACTCATTATTTTTCAGGCTCATATCTTCCAAACGGTTTGGAATTTTGCTTTACTCTCTGAAGCAAAGTTGTAGCTCTTGTCATAAACAACATATAAACATATAAAATCAAAAACACTTCATTTTCAAGGTTAAAAAATTAGATTTTTTAACCTATTTCCCTTGTTCAGGCCCATAGGTAGCAAACCGTTCAAAATCCAAGGAAACAATCAACTACAAAAATGTATCTAAGATCTCAATAAACAACTTTCTAGAATATATTAAATTCCTAGGAATGATTCGTAACACCTGGTTTAAGTAGGAAAAATATGTCTTGCATGACTGTTTCTGTTAACGGTCAATCCGACTACAGTGCGTATGAGTGATATTACACTTAATCAACAGTACGTATACGCTACCTACACACACAATAGCCTATAAGATTTGTTCGACGACATTTACGATTTTGAGTTTGAAGATGAAGTTTTCTCGATTTTATGTGTTCGCAATGTTTGTTCTTTATGAGAAGTGCTACAACTTTGCCTTGGAGAGTAAATCAAAATTCCAAACAGTTTGCAAGATATGAGCTTCAGAAAATGATCACTTTTTTTGCTAAAATGACACCGGGTCCCCAAATCTTTGGGGGCCCATAAAAAGTGCATGACTTTGGACTAAACTAGGAGACACGGATCTTTTATCACGTAGTGGTGTCCGTATATGCTTATATTTCCATGACTTAAAAAATTACACACAGTGTAATTTTAGAAATTTAGAAAAAGGAATGAGACTATGAACAGTTCAACAATTAAGGCAGTAGGTAGAATTGTGGCCTAGCCACAGTAGGTAGAAATGTGCCCTAGTCACAGTAGGTGGAACCGATAGTCCATGAACCAAATGAAAAACATTTGGAACTATAAGTGAAATAGAATTGCCAGTTGCCTCTTGAAAAGACTAAAAATTTCCAAAGGATACAATTTTTCAAAAATTATTTTTAATAATTTTTCGCAACCTATGATACCGGTATAAATGCCAAATCCAAGACAAGAATTTGTGCTAAAAATACTTTCAATTTCAAGCTTCTATCTGTAAAAGTTTAGTATTAATAATCATTTAAAATTTTGTCTCTTTTAAAGCAAGATATGAAAAAACTAGGAAAACTAAAGGGTGAACTTGATATAGATGTTAATGCTGAACTAACACCGATAGAAGCATGTCGTTTGAAGTATATTTAAAAGATAGTATCTTCTTTAATTTGACACTAATACCGTTATCATAGGGTGCCAACAAGTATATAAAATAATGTTTTGGAAAATTGTATACTTTGGAAATATGTAGTCCTGTGAAGGGACAACAAGATGAGGAAATACAAAATTAAAAACTCCATTTTGTCTAAAGTTGAAAACGTCTATCATCAGATTCAATAGTAACGACTTTTTTATATTGTCATATGGTGTTATGGGGTCTATAAGAAACCCCTCTTCCTTTTTAGGGTTAATGTCATGCTTTATGACATAGTACAACTCTCTGACAACCAGAAACATGCTGCTATCACATATACTGACGCACAGGAATATACAAATTGTTTGCTTCAACACGGACGACTAGAAGGACAATAGAAACACAACCATCGTCAACAGAAATTTGGTCACTCTTAAATGCAAGCAACCAAAAACTAAAATCTTGTTGGGATAGGTCGACATATAGAGCTCCTGTTATAAGTACTAAGATCTACATTGAAACCGGAAGAATATTTTCAGCAGAAGTAATCACTCTGTCGCAAATTAAGAAATATCATATATCTGTTCTATTTAGGAAAAATAAATTATTTCAGTGAAATCAATCGAAAAACTGCAGAAATCTTTTAAAACCCGCTCAAAGTCTCTTCTATTTAAGACGATTTCTGTATTTCGTTTAAATGATGGGTCGATTTTTAATGATCATAAAACCAATATAAATACCTCGTTTTACCCATCTATATGTAGTTCTTCGATAGATTGCCCGATGGATTTGTCTTTGTTACCTTTAAGGTCCTTTATACATCACCTCCACTGCATTTTTAACAATGTTCCGAACGCATTGATGATATTAATATTCTCTCCATCCAATGGTAGCAACAATACAAAGGGTTGCGAAAGCTGAAAGAATGGAGGCTAACAAGATTTATGATGAGGTATTCATATTTCACAACAAAATATGACCTGATAGAATTGTGTTCTTTACAAAATGTTCATTGGTTTTTTGCTATGCCGAGAAGAATATATGTCTGTTCCTGCCAGAGCATTGGGACAAAATTCAGCTGTTGTTTGTGCATCTGGTGGGCAAAGATCATAATTCTGGGAATTGATGAATGCAGATGTTCCAGCGGGTAGGTTATACACAACAAAGAGAAATGAGGAAAAAATGCAGCTGACTTCAACACAGAACACTAGCCAATAAAAGAAAGAGAAGCACAATAAGTTAAGAGGTTACTGTGCGATAAATTATTATATTTTATGAATGCATGTCGATGTAATTTTGAAATTGGCAATGGGTTATTTTCAGAAATGCTTCCTTTTTCTTGTGCAATATTTCTGGTTCTGCCTCGAAATGGATATGAAGTATTTCTCACATCCTTTGTTGAAATGATTTTCAGCTTTTGCTTGAAGCTATAAATTGAGAAAAACATATCTTAAGAATATGATAGGCATACAATAGAAATGTGTTGAAAATGTTGTCTGACTTACCAAATTCAACTATAGCGTAGTGAACAAGAAATCCCATACAATCCGTTCAGTTTCTGTGAACTTCTATTGTTATGGCTGTACATACTGAAAAGACTTAGTGTTTTACCACAGAGCGTATTAGTGATATTAATTATAATAATTACTCATACGTACAGCGGCACTACAGTTAAGATCATGAGCTCATCTTCGCAATTGGAGTAAAGAGTGGAGGATCTTGTACGCCAATAATCAGAACAGACAATGGTTCACCCTATATTGTAAATAGTAGTTATAAGTGATAGTGTTAAGTGTTAATTTAAAAAAATGCGAAAAATAAAACATTAAAAAAAAAAACATTTTAAAAATAAAGGTCAGATGAGATCAATGACCTGGCAAATATCTAAGTAGCAGTAGCCAAAGGATAGAAATAAATAATTCCAAATAATAATAAAACAAGTAAAAACGGCGTTAAGTTTGGCCGGGCCGAACTTTATATACCCTCCACCATGGATTGCATTCCACAGAGGCATTCGATTTTCGTATAAGTGCTGTAACATTACAAGAAAATGTATTTTTTTAATATAGCCAAACCAAAACAAATAAAAATATTAAAAAAAAATAATTTTATAAATAAATATAATTTTTTATTATTTCAAGCCACGCTTATCTATATATATAAAAGAGTTGCGTTACTGACTGACTTATGATTGACCAGCCCCCAGACCAAACGGCTGAAGCCAGGGTCATCAAATTTGCATGATAGTTCCTAAAGACGACGTAGATGTCGACTTTACGAAATTCGTACTTTTAGGGGGTAAAATGGGACAAAAAGGGATAAACATCGAACCTTCTCCCTGACTAAACGACAGTAGCTAGAAACATAAAATTCGGTGTGTTCCTCGCTCTGACCATGCAGTTGAGCTACAAATAGGGATTTTTCGAAATATGTATTTACTTTAAAGGGAGGAAAGAGACAAAAAGGTATAAAAATGGTACAAATTTATTAATTGCAGCTAGAATCGTGAAGATACCGATTACATTTCTCTAACAACTTATAATTGTACTTATAAGGGGTAAGAGGGACAAAAAGGGATAAAAATGGTACTAACTAAAGTATTGTAGCTAGAATCGTGAAATTTGGTATGTAAATTCCTCTGACCATGTAGAAGCGCGTTAAAATTGGATTTTTCGAATTTTGTACTTTAAAGGGGCGAAGGGGACAAAAAGGGATAAAAATGGTACCAACTAAAGTATTGTAGCTAGAATCGAGAAATTTGGTATGTAAATTCCTCTGACCATATAGAAGCGCGTAAAATTTGGATTTTTAGAATTTTGTACTTTAGAGGGGCGAAGGGGACAAAAAGGGATAAAAATGGTACCAACTAAAGTATTGCAGCTATAGTCGCGAAATTTGGTGTGTAAATTCCTCTGACAACGGAGAAGAGCAATCTAAATGACTTTTTTTAAATTTGTACTTATAATGGTTGAGCGGGACCAAAAGGGATACAAATGGTACCACCTAAAGTATTGCATCTATAGTCGTGTAATTTGGTGTTTAAATTCCTCTGACAACGTAAAAGCGCAAATTTAAATCGATTTTTCGAAGTTTGTACTTATAAGTGGTGAGTTAGGCAAAAAGGGATAAAAATTGTACGAACTTGGGTTTGCCCTGTTTCCCATTTTACCGCCTTAACAGTACGACTTTCTCAAATCTCTTTATTTTATGTAACTACGCAATTAGAGGTATGTACACACCGAATTTCATCATTCTACCTTTAGCCGTTTAGTTGGTACAATTTTTATCCCTCTGTTGCCATTGTATCCCTTGTTAGAGGAATTTATATATCTACTCAATTAAAGGAACGTACACGTTGTTTTATATGTACCATTTTTTTCTTTTTGCCCCCATTCACCCCCTACGAATAAGAAGCACTTTATGGCACGCCTTTCTGTTATAGGGGGAATGCGCATACCCAATAGCAAGTAAGTACAATCAAGCATATTGAAAAAACGCTTAAATACTATAAATTACTAGAGGTTATTATGGGTATTTTCAGTCCTTGTGAGGGAAAATGTTTTCCCTTTGGATCGATTTCGCCCAGTTGCAATACCAACCAATCTACGGCTATAAGACGCATTTAGGGAAAATTTGGACGTCCTAGCTCCTTTCGTTTAGATGCTAGCGTGCTTTCAACAGACGAACGGACGGACATGGCTAGATCGTCTTAGAATTTTATGACGATCAAGAATATATATACTTTATAGGGCCTCAGGTCGATATTTCAAGGTGTTACAAACGGAATGACAAAGTTAGTATACCGCTATCGTGGTGGTGGAGGGTATAAAAAATGAGATATAATCAATTGAAATTTAACTAAATTTGATTCATTTTACAAAAGCAAAGACTATAATGAAGTGACCACGAAAATCCAATACAGTACGTACCCTTTACTTATAGTTTTATGGCCATTACGGACTGAAAATAATTTGTGTTTTACCACGGAGCGTATTAGTGATATTAATTATAACAATCACTCATACGTAATGATGAGCATGATCTCATCATCGCAGTTACTGAAAATATTTGAATACAGAGTATAGTGCGAATGTGGAGATTCCAAAAAATACGAACAAAAATAAGACGTCTTACAAATAAAGGTCGGACGGGAGCCATGTCCTGGCAAATACCTAAATAGTATCCTACGAAAGAAATATTTTCAAACTATATCTAAAATATATTATTAAAATGATGGATATCATGTTCAGCATTATAATGTAGATATTACACCTGTACTTTGATTACAAAGTAGACGAACAGACACACAAACAGAAATAGAAAAACAAATATTTGATAACTAAATGTCTTTGAACGATTTTAAGTAGCCCACATCGAAATTTGGACTATATTGTAAAGTATAATATTAGTTGGCCTTTAGCCAAATGTAATCTTCTAATTGTTTCAACGAAAAGCGGTTGAAATATGTAGCCCCTGCAAATGAATGAGGGTGCACAAAAACATGCACCCGTATTCGATTTAATATTAGAATTCTGAAAATGAAATAAAGAAAATTTGAGTTGAGTTGTTGATGGGCTATTTGAAAACAAGAACTCTATTTACTGGCTTGGCAGAACCTCATCCGATCAACCCAATTTTTCAGTATAACCCAAAATCTACACCAAACAGTAACTCGTTGTGGTGCATTGGCTTCTCAATAGCCATGTGTGGGTTCGCTTAACCCCATATGCGGTAATTTTGCTCATTAACATAGCCACCGAGATGAAAATGAGTTTCATGAAGGCTGCACTGAAGGCCGATTTTTTTTCGAAAATTTTCCACGATAATTTCTTACAGTTTGCATTAAAGACTCACTATTTAGGAAGTAAGTTTTTAATACTTCCCAATTTTGTTAGCGTCACATTTTGCAATTGTAAAACATAAACCTGAAAAAAATAATGTTATTCTACCTTTCAAAGTCAAAGTATTAAAATTTAAATTTTTAGACTGCCTAAATTGGATGAAATGCCAACCATTTTGAAGCCGGACTGGGCTCCTAACATTTTCATATTACCCAGCAATAAATTTATCTACCCAGACTATGTCTATGAAATTCAATTAAGGTCAACACCTTGTAATTATTTTGTTAATCCCCTGAACCAGAAAAGAAAATTGTTTTATTGCTTCCTATCAATTGAACAAATGTACTAACCCCTTCCCAAAATTCTTACCTCCCCATATATACACCCATATTTCTAAACTTTTTCAAACCATTTCCTGCAAGCTGTATTGACCACAGTTTTCTGGCCATTAATAAAATGATTTTAGGTATGCGGGGACCTTTAAGTGATTTATGCCACACAAAAATGTGGTTCAAATGTTCTTTTGCTTTTCTCGGTTGGCCAAACAATACCAAAACCTTCATCTATAAGATGCTTGAAAGTTTTTGATCCTTGCACAGTGCTAAAGCACAACCGCAAAATGATTATTTGAAACACAAACAATCACACGTCCAGTTTGAACAAAACATCTGTGATAGAGGAATGGATTATGAGGAACTATTAAAGATTAATGTTGTCCAAACATAGCACAACAAAACAAATCTTTGAAAGTTAAATAAAAAAATTAAAAAGGGAGCATAGCTAGACACAATGCTAGGTTATATAGTTTCATGTCGAATTATGATGGAAACCATCAAATATAATAAACCAACAATAAAAGCACAGATGGAATGCAGACAACGGAATAATGAAATATAAATGAACAGACTGGTAGGCAAATGAATTTCTAGTGGTAGAAATGCAAGAATATAAGTGAGTGATAAGTAAAAGATCACAATGATAACTTTGAAATCCATAAACTCCGTAAGACAATTTTATATTTTTTCGTTGTAGCTGTACAAGGCCATATATACATTATCTGCGAGTACAAGGCCATATATACATTATCTGCGAGGTAAACACTCCTGAAAATAACCCTAAACATGATTTTGTTTTTCCGGGGTAATTTTTGTTGGGCTACCTCGAAATCTCTTCAAATATGAATTTTCATTCTTGTCTTAGAGTATATTGTTGATCGAATTATTGGACGTTTATAGTGATTTTTTGTGGATTTTCATAGTGACAACTTAAAAGTTTTTCGTATATGCTGGTAGTATTTTATGAAAAATAAATAGTTGCAGTCAATATCTTTCAAATGATGGCTAAATGATAAATATCGCAATGAAATTGACACCGCAGCGCTCATTTTTGAAAAAGTAGAGAAGAGAACATCGCCTGCATCAAATTATGTCATAAAAATGGAGTCAGTGACGTCATTTTTCCGTCCGTAATTCATCGTTTAGGCATCATTCGAAAGGTATTGACTCCTCCTATTTATTTTTCATTACACGTCTTACAAAATGTTTCCAAGAAGTATGAGTTTTTAGCTGTCACCTTGAAAATCCACAAAATATCAATATAAACGTCATATAATTCTACCAATGAGTTATTCTAAGACAAGAATATTTAAAGTGCTTCCAAGGGTCTAAATTAATTAAAAAAATAATATTAATTTCAGAAAAAATTTTGCAACATAAACAAAATACGCGGAAAAAACATGATTTTTAGAGGTGTTTTCAGGAGCGTTTAGCACACAAACCCAGGTTTGAAGCAGTGACGAAATATTTTGTAGATTATCATTAAACAATCCAATCAACATTTCTGGGGGGTGATCGCCGCAAATTTATTTTCATGACCCATCCTAATATACATGATACATGATACTATGACCCAGTGACGAAATATTTTGTAGATCATCATTAAACAATCCAATCAACATTTCTGGGGGTGATCGCCGTAAATTTATTTTCATGACCCATCCTAATATACATGATACTAATATAAAGAGTGATTTTTTTGAGGTTAGGATTTTCATGCATTAGTATTTGACAGATCACGTGGGATTTCAGACATAGTGTCAAAGAGAAAGATGCTCAGTATGCTTTGACATTTCATCATGAATCGTCTTACAAACGAACAACGCTTGCAAATTATTGAATTTTATTATCAAAATGCGTGCTCTGTTAAGAAAGTTCATTGCGCGCTTCCATTTTATGGTCAGTTTAATCGACCCACTGAAGCGGCTATTCGGGCTATTGTGACTAAATTTCGCACCAAATTTACATTGTTGGACATTAAACCATCAACACGCTTACGTAGAGTGCGAACTGAAGAAAATATCGCAGCTGTATCGGCCAGTGTTAATGATGACCACCAATTTTCGATTCGTCGCCGTTCGCACCAATTGGGTCTCTGTTACTCAAAAACGTGGAAATGCCAAAATTGGACTAAGCGGATGGACCACCTAAGACGCAGCCGCGGTCAACATTTAAATGAAATTATCTTCAAAAAGTAAATGTCATGGACCAATCTAACGTTTCAAATAAAGAACCGATGAGATTTTGCAAATTTTATGCGTTTTTTTTAAAAAAAAAGTTATCAAGCTCTTAAAAAATCACCCTATACATGATACATGATACTATGACCCAGTGACGAAATATTTTGTAGATCATCATTAAACAATCCAATCAACATTTCTGGGGAATGATCGCCGTAAATTTATTTTCATGACCCATCCTAATATACATGATACTAGAGATCGTATGTTGAATATCGGTGTACTCACTTTTCCATTTGGCGATATTTTCTCCTCTTTACAGGTCTTTTAATTTCCAAGTGATATATACGTTTTTATAAATTATTTTCATACGTTTGCAAGTCATACAAAGTCGCTGTTGATATCAAATAATACTTGTTAAAAATATATAACGGGTGATTTTTTAAGAGCTTGATAACTTTTTTAAAAAAAAAAACGCATAAAATTTGCAAAATCTCATCGGTTCTTTATTTGAAACGTTAGATTGGTCCATGACATTTACTTTTTGAAGATAATTTCATTTAAATGTTGACCGCGGCTGCGTCTTAGGTGGTCCATTCGGAAAGTCCAATTTTGGGCAACTTTTTCGAGCATTTCGGCCGGAATAGCCCGAATTTCTTCGAAAATGTTGTCTTCCAAAGCTGGAATAGTTGCTGGCTTATTTCTGTAGACTTTAGACTTGACGTAGCCCCACAAAAAATAGTCTAAAGGCGTCAAATCGCATGATCTTGGTGGCCAACTTACCGGTCCATTTCTTGAGATGAATTGTTCTCCGAAGTTTTCCCTCAAAATGGCCATAGAATCGCGAGCTGTGTGGCATGTAGCGCCATCTTGTTGAAACCACATGTCAACCAAGTTCAGTTCTTCCATTTTGGGCAAAAAAAAGTTGGATATCATCTCACGGTAGCGCTCACCATTCACAGTTACGTTACGATTCGCATCATCTTTGAAGAAGTACGGTCCAATGATGCCACCAGCCCATAAACCACACCAAACTGTGACTTTTTCTGGATGCATTGGTAGCTCTTGCAATGCTTCTGGCTGATATTCACTCCAAAATCGACAATTCTGCCTATTTACGTACCCATTGAGCCAAAAATGAGCTTCGTCGCTGAACACAATTTCTTTCTTTCTGAACTTTCTTAACAGAGCACGCATTTTGATAATAAAATTCAATGATTTGCAAGCGTTGCTCGTTAGTAAGTCTATTCATGATGAAATGTCAAAGCATACTGAGCATCTTTCTCTTTGACACCATGTCTGAAATCCCACGTGATCTGTCAAATACTAATGCATGAAAATCCTAACCTCAAAAAAATCACTCTATACTTCAAATTTCAACCATAGCTACAATTATATGAATTTTGCAATAGAAAAAAAATCTGAGAAAACACGAACAAAAAGATTTTTGTTCAAATGGGTAAAACTTGTGATACGTCAACTACTACATTTTAATTGAAATTTAAAACTTATGGTTGACGACAGTTTCTCTGGTTTCGCAACTTCTAATGGTAAATAAATAATTGCACACATTCAGACACTCCCAAATGTGCACTAGATTGAGCAAATGTGGGAATGAGTTTCACAAATTTAATTCAAGTGTAAATATTAACGAAAATTCCAGCAGCTCATACAACACAAAGACAAAATGACGTTTATACATTTTGTTTTGAATATCATGCTATCCTTGCAAGGATATTTGTTTGCTTAAGTGTATCTATGTTTTCTTAATTAATTCCTTAAGTATCTTAAAGACAAGACTCGTTTGAATAGTAGCACGACGTTACCACAAAATGTACACAGACATATCATACGGAGAAGCTGATATTCCCAAAGTGCTAAATATTTTGTTTACAAATATCTCTAGATTTGTACAGTATTTGCATAAGCACACAATGTCCTTGCAGGAGGACTGTCATTGTCAAACATAGTATAATTTTTATTTAATTTCATTCCCAGTTTGTTAGTATTAGAAAATTACTGGAATTTTGCCAGAAGTTGGGAAAACGAAGGACGTATACAATCATTATTATATACAAAATTTCCATAATTGGATTATTGTTGTTTAATTGTAATATGATAAGTAATTCGGTCTTGTAATTGTAATAATGCATAAATTGATAAATATTTCACTATTCGTCAGGAGATATAGCGTGCGTGATACAACTTTATACGATCCGATGTGTAAAAGCTTTCTGACAGAGCTTTTACACATCGAAAATATATTAACAAAATTGAGATCCTAGTCTAGAAAGACATCCCAATACATGACCTGGATGACTTGATTTATGCGGATGATTGATCGATTGATCGTAATACAAAAAGATTTGGTAACATGCTCGGCTGTCAGCGTGGGGGTTTTGAGTTCGATTCTCACCAATTCAATGGTCTTAGCCACCCTGCTCAATCCCTGAACCTTAATATATATAAATTAATATAAATAAATTAACTTTGTATTGTAATTCATAATAAGTATATAAAAAATAATGATATACAAGAACCGAAAGATTATTTTGAGATATTAACATTGAAAATCGGGCAATCGGATATATTTTAGAAATTAAATATATATTAAATATATATTAAATTAAAAATTGACTACTTTTCGTATTTTTTCGATTTTAAAGAAAAGTAAATTTTTTATTTTTTTGTTTTTATGTTTTTTTAACATAATTTTACGTACTTCTTCATAATGTGCAAGAAAAAAATTTTATTATTTTCGTATTACAGGTTTTCAACTTATTCAGATTTTTTTCGATTTTGTCGAACTGTCCTACATTTTAGGAGATTTTGCACTCAAATTTGTTTAATTACAAATTGTGGTTCTAAGCTTTATGGCGGCGGTCAAAAATGTTTGTGCAAATAAAGTTTGTTAGTAATAAATATTAAAAATACCTTTTTTGAAAAAAATTATGATATTAAAAAATACAACAAATATAGTCAATTTTCGGACAATGGATGTGAATTCAATTGATATTCGTATATAAGATCTTTAAAACAACGTTATTATCGACTCTGAATGTATTACAGTACTGTCTTCTAAGGATTCCAACGTTGAAACTATCATCAGTTCTTTAAATTCTCCCAGCTATAAGGAACCTGACGAAAGTAAAAGTTTCATCAAAGTTGGATTAAAACAGGTCAAAAACCTTACATGACTCCAGTATAAATATTATAAGAACCCTGATAATGGAATGACTGAGACATTTGAATATTTTTACAGTTTTGCTAGAAAAATCGGCAAAAATTAATAAAATTTCAACATAAATCTATATATATAAAAATCAATGTGTGTCTGTATGTCTGTATGTCTGTATGTTCCGTATAGGACGCCAAACCGGTGGACCGATTCGCCTGAAAATTGTACTGTATCTATCTTTTGGACAGAGGATGGTTACTGGATAGTCTAGGTCACGATAGGACAAAGGGGGGTGGTACCTCCCACATAAAAATATTTTAAAACTATCACAACATGCATACCGATGGGTGGATTCGCTCGATAATTTTACTGCAGCTAACTTCTGGGCAAGGGATGATTCCAGTATATACTAGGTCATTATACGAAAAAGAGGCGTGGCACCGCCCACACAAACTATATTTTAAAACTTTCATAAACACGTTCCGAAGTCCAGATTCTCTTGACAATTTTATTGTGACTAACTTCTGAACAGAGGATAGTTTCTGAATGGTGACTATACAATGGTCATCATACAAATGGACGTGAGACTGCCCACACCAACTATATATTAAAATTATCACAAAACAAGTAACGAATAACGGATTCTCTTGAAAATTTTACTGTATCTAGCCTGTGGAAAGGGGACGTTTTCTGGCTATAATAGGGGAAGGCACGACAAATGGGCATCACAAACACTATATTTTAAAACTATACCAAAATACATTGATTCACTTCAATATTTTTTTGTAACGAACAGAGGATGACCCTTGACTATAAGAAGGTCATGCTACAAAAAGGGACTATAAAGTAACACGTGTCGATTTTTTTCTGCCGCTAGGTTCAGGTAAGGGTTTGGTTCTTGAATATAAGAGGTCATGGTATGAACAACTGGCGCGTTTCCTCATACTCGAACCAAACAAGGTGTTCCAGTAGATGGGTATGAAATTGTTTACGCTTCATATGCATTGGGCCGTGTTTATACCGTACACCCAAACAACGCAGAATGTTATTATTTGGGAATGTTATAAGTTAACGTGAGAGGACCCACTTCAGTTTAAAATTTAAGAGCAGTTGAGAGAGGCGTGTCAGAAACTGGGGGACCACATTAATGTATGCTTCTGTCAGCTGTCATCATCTCCAGATACGAACTTTGTTTGCGACAATATTAAGAACTTGCTCGCCATCTAACCCAAAAGACATGTGGGAATTTGCAACATTATCGGACCGTTACGATTCTATATCATTTGCGATTAACATTTTCAACGATACGCTGATAAAAATTTAAGACATATTCCTAGCCATCAGCAACAAAACTCTCAATCAACTTGGATTGATGGTGCCTGAACGTTCTATCGTTGACATTATTGATTGGGATTTGCTAAGAAAACGGCAATTCAATGTTGAAGACTTGCGTTTGTTTGTCGAAACAAAAAAACTCTATTAATTGCAAATTGTGGCCTTTGATAAAATTATAACTGCAGTAACAAATGACAGCGGCGGCCTTTTTTCTCGATGCACCAGGAGGCACAGTTATAACCTTTCTCATCACTTTGGTATTAGCGCACATCCGCACTCAAAATGGGATATCTTTAGATATTGCTTCCCCCGGTATTGATGCTACATTATTGAATGGAGGACGAACGGCACATTCAGCGTTGATATTACCATGTATTATGGAATTTGTTGATTCTCCAACCTGTAATATTGCAAAAGTTCAGGCATGCCGAAAATGCTGAAAACATACAAGCTGATTGTGTGGAATGACTGCACCATGGCACATAAGAAATCCCTACAAGCGCTTAATCGGACACTTCAAGATTTTAGATCAAATACACAACCATTATGTGGAACTCTTATTTTACTATCTGGAGACTTCCGACAGACCCTTCCATTATTTAAATTTTCATGAAGTTTTTACATTTTAAAAATGTAACTTATGAATTTAAATAAATAAGTATTAATTTAAACTAATTTACAGAAGTAAAAATATACAAAACAAAAATTGCGAGCATACAAAGTTATACACATAAGGAAGACGAAAACCCGTGCAACGCCGGGTACAAAAAGCTAGTTGGTAATAAAATATGCTTACATCGTTGTGGAAAAGAATTACTCAATGATTTGGGATACAAATCATCAGACATCTTGGCACCGGTTTCCAAAGCTTAATGTCAATGTTTCGCTGGAAAAAATCTAAGAGTGAAAAAATGGGTCATTAACTATGTCGACTACTCAAGCTGTAATTATCACTTTGGGATAGGGTTATATGGATCAAACAGAAGCAATTCCTGCTGAAAAACGAGGTCAATGACACATAGAGACTAGAAGAAGCAGAATTTTTACCATTTTTTCAATATGAGTTGGGCTCGGAATGAATGAAATATCTATTAAGAGAATGCAGTCTCCTTTAAGACTGGAACGAATAGTTATTACCGTAATTGTTTTAAATATGTTTATGAAGGGGACGCTGTCATTTTAGAGGCCTGACTGGGAGGGGGAATTTGATGAGTAGAATAAATAAATACTCGTCTCCTGAAAGTCAACAACGAACATACTGTGATCCATGCACATCTTCAAAATCTAATACTTCGTAAGAGAGCACGCTCGGCGTATACAACGTAAAAGGGAATTTCGGGAGATGAATTAAATTTTTCTTGGATTTGTAGGCATGTTTCTCTACCACATATGAGTATTTCCATGTCAAGCGGTACAATTTTTGACCTTGATCACTGCGATTGCTTTCTTCTCATAAAAATGTTATATATGTATTTTTGAAAAAAAAACTAAAAATTTTTTCTCGAGTATGACCATTTTAACAGTGAAAAAAATTAATTGTTTTTCAAAAAAGTGTGTTCATTCAATGGCCTGTAACTCCTGAAATACTTGGCCGATTTTAATGTAATATACTTTGTTTTGAAGGAAATTTATATTACGTTTAAAATATTGAAGTGGAATGGTATAGTCGTGTTATATTTTTTAAAGTTTTTACAATTTGTAGTGGTCTTAGGTCTCTTTTTTAGCGACTGTGTGAGTTTGAAAGTGGTTAATGATGGCTGCTATTTTTTACGATTTTTTTTTCGATTTTTTTTTTGAAAAACAACTAGAATTTCTGTGAAAAATTTGATAATATTTTTTTTTATTTATTTAATTTTTTCATAAATTATTTTTTCTTGGATTTTTCATTGTTTTTATATCTTGTGTTTATGAACTATTGAAAAAATTATCAATCTCATGATTTTTCACTGTAAATCAGTTTGACAAATCTTAAAAAACGGCACGGCTATAACGTATTACTTCAACATTTTAAAAGTAAAAATCAGCAAAGTATTTAAGGAGTTAGAGGCGATTGAATTAGCACACCTTTGGAAAAAGTAGTATGTTTTTCACGGTAAAATTGGTCATAACTCGTGAAAAAATTCTATTTTTTCTAAATACGTATACAATACTTTCATGAGAAGAATACATACACAAACTTTCAAAACAATCGCAGCTATCGAGGTCAAAAATCGTAACGCTTGACATGGAATGACTCATATATATCATCGTGTAGAAACAGAAATAAAGCATGTGAACGTAAATCGAACTGTGTACTATTATCTGCCCTTCTAATATTCTTTCCTTAAAGATTTTCATGACTTTTCTCATCCGACCTTATAAATTTTGCCTTCCACTTTTAATTAATTAACAGTTTCAGATTTTAAACCTCAATGGAAAGCAATTCAATTAATAGATTTTGTCCATCTTTCATAACACGAAGGTGAACAAAGCAAACAAAACCACAGGGAAATGGACACAGGACCAGAAGAATTGAAAAGAGAATGAAGGAAATGGAGATGTAACAAATTCAATATATTTTGCAATCAACTATAATAACAATTTGGTGATGATTTTAAATTAAAAAATGCTAACTTCGAGAATATCGAGTAGAGCATAAGAAAGATTTAGAAAATTGAAAAATGTTGCAGCCACACCACATGAATAGCAAAGAAACAGAAGAGAAGACTGAGTTCCGTGTAATATTCTGTAAATCTCAGAACAATAGCTCTTCTATATGGCATAGCAAAAATATCCTATTTTATGGCAAATTAAGGGTGGAAGCTTTTGTATATTTCTCCATCCGCTTATCTTAAATGAGTCAATGCTTCAGTTATTGTTTCTTCTCTTCTTTTCGATTATAATCCCTTTAACACTTATGGAATTCCAATGAGAAACATTTCTGACGATTTTTGATTCTTTATCGTATATTTTGTGTGAGGACAAAATCTTTGACATGAATGTTTACAAATTCACACAAAAATGAATTTGAAATATCCCAGCCCACACACTCAAAGGAAACTTTCCTTTCAGCAGTTTATATAGACAGAAATATACAAAACTGCTGATATATATACACTCAGACATCGTTTATTATTTATTGCAGAGCATTACATTACACAAGGACAAACTTAAGCACTCAGACTTGCATAAATTGTCTATGAACTGTTTGTTCTCCCCTGCTAGAACCAAAAATGTCCTCTCTGCCGTTGTTTATAGCAATATAGAGAAATTTCTCAAATTGGTTCCACATCAACACCGAGTAAGGACGTCTCACACTTCACTGTGTGTGTGTGAAAGGAGAAATTTCCTAAATTGGTTGAAAATCATCATCAGACAATAAACTCGAAAGGACAAGGCTTACGCCAAAAAAGAATACACGAAATAACTAAATGACAAGACAATGTATAGAAGTAAATACGTTTTTTCATGTGGCCACATAAAATCAATTCTAACTATAGGTCATTATGGCCAAAAGTTTCAATAGAGCATGGGGCATTAGGCTGACTGCCTAAAGGACAATGTGAGTATGAACGATAGAAAAAAATCAATGAATTTGTTTGCTGTATTTATATTTATAGTTAACGGAAATTAAGTACTTAAACGGTTATTTATGATGTGGCTATTCATTTCTAGCTATTCGAGATAAATATAATGGCAAAATCTATGGAACGAACAAAGAAGGAATGATAGCGATTATCCTTGTATTGCTCAACCATCATAGGAATTGTCTGACGTCCATTCTCAACATTGAAGGAAGTTTTAGAATTTGTATCTAGAATGAAAATAAGCATGAGCAATTAACTAAAATTCTTCATCCTACATCCAGTCACATGTGAAATATTAAGGCACTCCACTTCACCCTAAATTGAATGGCCTACTTCCGTACATTTCGGGGCAAGGACACCGTCACTTTCTTCACTTAACCCAGTGCATGTCATCTCCCATTTTTATTTGATTTCGTAGCATCATCTCAAGTACTCAGTGGCCATCAATCATGGACATACAGTCAAAATGGAGACACTTCTTAGCCTCCCGAAATCGTAATTTGTCATTTTGTACTTTTCAAATCGAAGTAGTATCCTTGGGCATGGGTACGTCTCAAGGTAACTTCTTCAATTTTATTATCTCCCTCCCTAGTTAACACCCCAACAGCTTTACATCTTCGAAGACATTAGCCGATGGCTATAAAAGCCATTGACTTTCATGTCAATGACCCTTCCCCGGGAGGCGCACAACAAGGTGACATGTGACAAACGAAAGCCAAGAGCTTGCGGTGGACATTCATTTCAAACATGATTGATTCTAGTGGCCGATAACAAGTGTTGATTAACTACATGTTTATGGGGGATAAAATGAATGCGGGCAAATGGATTAATTGACATTTGCTGTAGCTGTCAAATGTGTTGGAATAAGGGGGAATGTGGAGCAAATACATTTCAAAGAAGGTCTCACATGTATTCTATCATTCCTCTTAGATGATGGTCTTGAACAAGTTAGGGATAGGATAAAAATGGAAGTACGCCTCGATTGGGTTTTAACGGAGCAATTATTTGAATTGTAGTCATGAAATTCGAAGTATATATCCCTTTGACTACGTAGACATGAAAAATAGACGGATTTTTCGAAATTCGTACTTTTTGGGGTTAAAATGGATAAAGGGGATACAAATATTTAGTACCAACCAATTGACCGCAGATAGTGTCATGCAATTCGGAGTATACATTCCTCTGACTGCGTAGACACGGAAAATAAAAAGTATTTTCAAAAATCGTACTTTTTCTTTTACTTGAAATGGTTGAATCATGAAGTTATGTTCTTTTGCACTATGTACGTCTGATAATGGATTTTCAAACTTTGTGCTTTTGGAATTAAAATAGAATGGAAATACAACCAAATGTAGCACCACCTACCTACCAATGTTTGTGGTATTTAAGCGTTTTGAAAATATAAATATAAGAATATTTATTTTTTGAGTTGACGTATTGGTAGCCTTGCCTTATAAGCGTGGTTTGAAATAATTAAAATATTATATTTATTTATAAAATTATTTTTTCAATATTTGTATTTGTTTTGGTTTGGCTATATTAAAAAATTTATATTTTCCTGTAATATTACTGCACTTCTACGAAAGTTGACATCCTCTGTGGAATGCAATCCATGGTGGAGGGAACTTATCTCCATTTTTACTTATTTATTTATATGCGCGTTCAGGACTGTAATAATAAAACATGCAACCAAATCTAAATTTTAATTTGTTCAGTCTTTGTTGTATGTTTCCAGAATTTAAAAATTGTTCTTCCTTTCCGTTTTAAGGCTCTTATATATCATAAGCCATACGGATGATTCCACAGACTCGTTACACGCATGTAAGTATTTTCATATGCACACATTAGCAACAATCTGCTAGAAATTAAATATAGATTAAGTACTTTTTAAAACGTATGAATATTTAGATTAAAAGAAAATTTAAGAAAAATTCAACCCCACTAATGATAATTTGATATTAACGACAGCTGCGAAAATAAAACAATTTTTTTGGAGGGAAACAGTTTCAAAGTAATTTTCGCTGAGTAGCCGGGTAATTTCAATTTAATTTGTTGAATTGGTGAAATAGGGAATAGCCAAAAGTATGGGCAAGCAACTTTAAAGCAGTACCTTAGGTATGAATGACAAAGGTGTTTGCAATTTAAATTCGACTTTGCAAAGTACAAAAAATGTGGAAAAAAATAAAAAAAGAAATTCTAAAATTGGCGGCCTGCATTAAAATTTTATTAAATCTTGAACATGGCTTAAGTATTTCGGAAAGGTGTAATGGCACCGTACGACAATTTAAGATATGATTACCCTTGAATCGAACTATAGGAAACATGAAGCAAATTGGCGTTTTTCATTCCCTCATCCCTTAAAAATTTATTTTTAATAGTTACTGGCAACCTACGATACCGATGTCAGTGTCAAATTAAAGAGGAGAATATCTTCATTATTCTATTTGTATTAATTTACCGTCAAAATATAAAGTTAAAGTTAAAATATAAATTAAAAAGAAAATAAACAGAATAAATTAAGGGAGAAAACTTGTAGCGGTTTTTAATTTCCAAATAATATAGATAGGTTAGGTTACGTTGAATGGGTTGCTCGCTGGTAGCGAGTTTTAGTCGGGGCCCCATTGTGGTAGCCATATAGTTTAGGTGAATGGAAAGAGTCATGCAAAGAAGGATTTTAGGCAGAAGAACTAGTATAATAGTAAGAGAAGAGATATGGCATAGGGAACATCTAACCCCTAATATAGATAGAATCATTAAACGTAATTTTTTAACAGATATTCTCCTCTTAACTTTGATACTTTTATCGACAATCTACGATAACAATAAATACTATTTTTTTTAAAAAAAGTTTTCCTTTCAAATTTGTAGTCCTTTTAAAGGACAACAGAATGAGCAAATGCTAAACTGAAAACACTAACTAACTCAACTTTTTCTACAGCTTCAGACGTATAGCACCCGCTTCAAGTGTAATATGGACCATTGGACGGCGTAATTGCTACAAAAACATATTTACTTGAATCACATTATATTTGGGATAAGCTCAAAATACACCTCGCAACAAAGTCAAGTTGTAGCCAGAATCTAAACTTTATTTTTGTAAATATTCAATTTATTCCACAATATCCAAACTAAAAATGTGTATGGACATTTTTTATTTAAATTCCAATAGAATTTAGGGAATTTTTCACATTTCACATTTAACTTAGAAATAGTGGTTTAGGAACAGTCACCAACAAATTAGAAAAAATATTTATACACTCCACGAGACATCCAAAAGGAAACGAGTTAGACACATCGTTTATTACACAGATCGGCTTAGAATCACTTTCTGAGTCGATTTATCAATGTCCGTCTGTCTGTCCGTCTGTCAATCTATTGTTGTAATCAAATTACAGGTCGCAGTTATAGTTTGATCTTAACAAAAATTGGCACAAGTAAGTTTTGTGGATCAACGACGAACGCTATTTAATTTGAAGCAAATCGGTTCAGATTTAGATATAGCTCCCATACAAATGTCGCTCCCTATTTGACTTTTTCAGCTCTAGAAACCACATATTTCTCTCGATTTGCTTCAAATTTGGCACAGTACCCTACAATTAAACTGGAAACAGCTATGGAGAAAATCGGCCTGATCGGTTCAGACACAGATATTGATGTATAATGTTCACTTCAGATAAATTGAATAACATATAAAATGAAATTATTTGAAAAGTAAATAATAATTTCAGTATTAAGTTTCTAGACTGACAACCTCTAAATATTTATATATATTTTTAATTTTTTTAAATAAAACATTTTTTAAATAAAACATCTTTCATTTTTGGTAAAGAAATATTACTATTCCGAATTTAGATAATTGGATGAGTCACGAAAATAAATTTCTGCGGTCACCGCCCAAAAATAAAGATTGTTTACTGATGATGTGGAAAATAGTGACATCGCAACGGGTCAAGCTCCTGAAAACGCATCTATAAGTCTTTTTTTCCCTAAATTAATATATTTTTTATTCTTAGATTTATACACTCCACGAGAGTATTATGTCTTTGTGCATTTGTTTGTAACACCCAAAAGGAAGGGAGATATACCCATTGTTAATTATACCGATCGGCTTAGAATCACTTTCTGAGTCGATTTAGCAATGTCCGTCTGTCCATCTATTGTTGTAATCACGATACAGGTCGCAATTGTAGCCAGAACCAAACGAAACTTTGCACAACAAAGGGTTTCGGGACAAGAACGAACGCTATTTAATTTGAAAAAAATTGGTTCAGATTTAGATATAGCCCCCCCATACGAATTTCACTCCCGATTTGACCCTTTTCACTCTAGATACCATATATTTTAACAGATTTTCTTCAAAATTGGCAAAACATCTTATAGTTCAACTAGAAACACCTGTGGTAAAAATGTGTTAGATCGGTTCAGATTTATATATAGCTCCCATACAAATTTCGTTCCCAATTTGAATTTTTCCGCTCTAGAATCCACATATTTTAACAGATTTCCCCCTAAATTCGCAAAACACCTTATATTTCAACTGGAAACACTTGTGGTAAAAATGTGTTAGATCTGTTCAGATTTATATATAGCTCCCATACAAATTTTGTTCCCCAGAAACCGCGTATTTTCAGAGAATTTCTTTAAATTGAGCATAACACGTTATACTTCAACAAGAAGAACTTATTGTGAATGTTAGTCACTTCATTCCATGTTTGGATATAGCCCCGATACAAATATTATTCTCGATTTGACAAATTGGACCAGCCTGTGATTAGGAAACATACAAAAAATGTAAACATTTTCACTTTTTTTACTGAATTGAATTGTATTGCGATAGAAAGTGGAGTGTATCATACAGTCGGCCCCGCCCGACTTTAGCCTTTCTTTACTTGTTTTTTTTTTTTTTAATGACAGCTATAACCTCATATTTCTTGCAAACATTTTGTAAAAGGTGTTATGAAAAATAAATAGATGGAATCAATTCTTCTTCTGCATATAATCATTAAAAAATCCAATCTTTTTTTCTTGGGGTGATTGGTGATTGTTTATCCATTTCTATGGAACAAGACCCAGCCTATTATATTAAGGCTTTAATTTTGAAAGCCTCTGCTCTATCTTTGTTTCTTTGGAGTTATTTCAAACACTTTTGTTTCCACATTAATTAAATAACACCAATAGCTGTTGATTTAACTTGTGTGTATGTAATTAGTGAAACGAAAATAATTTGAAAATTTGGAATTTTTCACTTAAAATATTTGTAGTTTTATTTGCTTTGAACATATCTGGCTAACATAACACAGATACGTAGACATAATCCTTTATAACCGGACAACATATTGCAGAGCTTGTTGCCGAAATACTTAAATGAAAACAACTCTGGCTGACATAAAATACAAACATATATTCTTGTTTGAAACCATTTGTTTACTAAACAAACAAATACAGTACTTTCAAATGTCATTACAACTCATCATATAATGGATCAACATTTTGAAATTTAAATACAGATACTTTGAAGAAATAAAAAATATAATTTTTCTAGATTTGATTTGGGCCTAGTTGAATAACACTGTGTGTAACTTTTTAAGACATGGAAATATAACCATATATGGACACCAGTTCGTGAAAAAAACCAAAAAAAGTCCCGTGTCTCCCAGTTTTGCCCAAAGTCATGCACTTTTTAAGGGCTCTCAAAGATTTGGCGCCTCGTTGCAAAAAAGTGATCATTTTCATGTAGACCTTGTCATAAAGAACAAAAATTTTGCAAAAATAAAATCAAAAAAACTTCAACTTCAAGGGCAATATCGCAAAATTTCGTCGAACAAATCTTATATGGTGTGAGTAGGTAGCGTATACGTGCTGTGGATTAAGGATAATATCACTCATACGCACTGTAGTCGGACTGACCATTAACAGAAGCAGTCCTGCAAGATATATTTTTCCTACCTAATCGGTGTTAAGAATCATTCCTAAGAAGTTCATATGTCTAGAAATTTGTTTATTGAGATCTTAGGTACATTTTTGTAGTTTATTGTTTCCTTGAATTATGAACGGCTTGCTACCTATGGACCTGAACAAGGAAAAAAGGTTAAAAAAATTGATTTTGACCTTGAAGATGAAGCACTGTGTAATAGAACACAGTTCATAAATATGATCACCACGATTGGCTCGGCAAAACAAAAATGAATGTTATTCTACCTTTCAAAGTCAAAGTAATCGGTAGTTAAAATTTCAAATGACCCACCCAATAAAATAAATTGATTTTGTAGTTTCATTCATGGGTAGTTGAATGCAAATATTTTTCGAAAATAAATTATTAGATAAAATTGAATTTTCTTATACTTTCTGAAAAGCTGAGGTGTGGTACGAATTTAAAATTTTAAACATATTTTTTATTTAATT
The DNA here is from genome assembly GCA_947397865.1 of Polietes domitor. Taxonomy (NCBI): domain Eukaryota; kingdom Metazoa; phylum Arthropoda; class Insecta; order Diptera; family Muscidae; genus Polietes; species Polietes domitor. The sequence continues at coordinate 72,965 of CANDYM010000062.1, forward strand.
TTTAAGTATATAAAATTGCCAATTTCTGGTGGTCCATAAATAAACATCTTAAATTATAAAAAAGATTGAGTAAATCGTACAAAAAAGTCTCATAAAAGCTACAGAAAATTGTGACGCACATCTGAATATTTTGTTTCTAGGTTCCGTTTAGAAAAAAATGACAGTTTCCAGAAATTTTATAATGATTTCCATTAAAACTTTAGAAGAAAACAACTTTCGTTTTTGTAAATATCACAAAATATTCCCAACTTTAATTTTGAAATCAGTAAACTCATCCAATTTTTTGCATGACCAACTCTTATATACCCTTGCAATTATTTTCGTGACCCATCCTAGTGCATATAGATGGCGTATACGTGCTGTTGATTAATAATAATATCACTCATACGCACTGTAGTCGGACTAACTATTAACCGAAACAGTCCTGCAAGATATATTTTTCCTACCAAAACGGTGTTAAAAATCATTCCTAGGATGTTCATATGTTTTAGAAAGTTGTTTATTGAGATCTTAGGTACATTTTTGTAGTTGATTGTTTCCTTGAATTTTGAACGGTTTGCTACCTATGATGGAACTGAACAAAGGAAAAAGGCTAAAAAAATCGATTTTTTTTTTGCGATTTTTTCACAATTCTTTATGACAAGAGCTACAACTTTGCTTCAGAGAGTAGATCAAAATTCCAAACCGTTTGCAAGATATGAGCCTGATAAAATGATAACTTTTTGCAAAAATGACTCCTAGGCCCCAAATCTTTGGGGGCCCATAAAAAAAGTGCATGACTTTGTGCAAAACTGGGAGACACGGGTCTTTTTTTTGTCTTTTATCACGGAGTGGTGTCCGTATATGGTACTATTTTTTGGTGTTGCACTGTATAATCATCTAAATAATTGATTTGCTTTCGTATAACCACCTTCTTCCTCTTATTTTTAGTTATTCTTTTCATCCTCTACTTAGAAAATGTCCGAAAATATATAAAAACGCCGTTACGGCTTCCAAATATTCAGAAAATATGTGGCCCAGTTTATGTTGGTTTGGGAAATTTGTTTGTTCTTTTTACAAAGCATTATCCATGCCATTATTGTACTTTCTAGACTGAAATATTGATTTCAGTACAAAAAAAATACCATTGATTTTCCTATTTATGTGGACATTATAACAGTTTCACAGGACACTGTAACTACACATGTGTATACGCAGTCCAAAACCAGATGCATGTTTATCCTTAATGTCACAACAATTTGTTAAGCAAATTTCTTGTGTGGTTTTTGTGTATAAAATGCAAAGTTTGGACTTCCCACAAAATGATTGATGAATGCCTTTTGGGCAAAAAGCTATGCTGACATCCTGTCTGACAATGAGCTGGGGTGTCCACATACACATTGCGAGTGTGTGTCTTTGCTGATACAAAGTCTGCCCATGTCCGTACATGTGTTCATTTGTGTTTTTATGTTTATTTGAGGTCCTTATGGTTGGCTTAACTAAATCCTTTTCGTTGAAGTAAGCAAACATGAAATTTGGACTTGACTGTCACACACATCTGAGTAGGATAGTTGGACAAATATTTTCACAAATTTAACTAGTTTTTTCTCTGACAAAGGCCATAAATTAATTTTCTACAAATATTTGCTTAAAGAAGAAAAAGAAGAATACTTTTAAACAATTTGCTAAAATAAATCTCATTCTAATATTGTGATTTATGACGTTTTTCATTTTAACAAGGACTCTCTAAGCAAGTTTGAATTTCACCAATATTGATAAACAATTTATGTTTAGAATATCAGTGTTGTGATATAAGGATCGCTTCAAAGTTTATCTTTAAAAATATAGAAAATATTTTGTCAAAAATATTAGTCCACTATAAACATAAACAGAGAATCATTTTCGAAAGTAAATCGAAGGAATAAAATTTATTATTCAAGTGACTCTCAACTACTATATTTAGCCATGTTAAAAAAATTATTATATATGAATTTTGTAATTTGTTTTAAATTGGTCCTATGGCTTTGAATTACTAGTTGAAATAAATAAATCAAATCAATTCCAGCAGACAAATTAGGAGACAAACGGTAAAATAAATACATATTCAAGGTCACTTTATTTTATTGCTAAATATGCATTAAAGGTAAAGGTTATAAAACAAGAATGAAAAATTAAAAGAGTTTATTTTCCAGTTCCATTTTTATCTCCAGCTTTTTCCTCATAAATTATAAATTACTTTTATTATTTCCGTCCAAATCAATGTCCCTATAAGAAAGCAACAACCAACGAACAAAGGCTTATAAATTATGTTCGAGTTTCTTCTTTGTTTGCTCAAGGGCCATACTCGGCCTTTTAATTTTATAGCCCACGCACGTGCTGCACTACTCTTTTGCCATAAGTTAATGGCAACATTTGTTACCGATAACCCTTTGAACCACTCCACAAAGATCAATTTTGTTACACGCTTTTGTGGCTGAGCATTTCACAAAGATAATTATAAGAACACAATCGAAATAATACCACAACGTTGAGTTTACTTTATGGATTAATATAAGTTAAATAAGATTAATTGTGTTTTGATTAAGAAAAGGTTAAAAGGGAAATCTTTAATTTTTATAGCATTCTTTTAAAGGTTTAAAGCTTTCATAGTGAGCTTTAACTTTTGAAATAAGGAAAACTGATATAAAATTTATTTTTCCCAGTGGTATTGCACTATGGACATCAATTATGCCCAGTTTAAAATTACCTTATGTCTTGCAGAACTCTCAAAATTGTTTATATATAATTTTGTTAAAAAAATAACATAAAATCTAATAAATTGTCTAACTGAGTACTGTCTTAATAAAAAAATATTAAAAATAAATATAACATTATTAAAGGATTCTTTTAGTAGACCAGTGCATTGCTTTAAAATTTTATAAAATAAAAATAAAAATAAAAATAAAAATAAAAATAAAAATAAAAATAAAAATAAAAATAAAAATAAAAATAAAAATAAAAATAAAAATAAAAATAAAAATAAAAATAAAAATAAAAATAAAAATAAAAATAAAAATAAAAATAAAAATAAAAATAAAAATAAAAATAAAAATAAAAATAAAAATAAAAATAAAAATAAAAATAAAAATAAAAATAAAAATAAAAATAAAAATAAAAATAAAAATAAAAATAAAAATAAAAATAAAAATAAAAATAAAAATAAAAATAAAAATAAAAATAAAAATAAAAATAAAAATAAAAATAAAAATAAAAATAAAAATAAAAATAAAAATAAAAATAAAAATAAAAATAAAAATAAAAATAAAAATAAAAATAAAAATAAAAATAAAAATAAAAATAAAAATAAAAATAAAAATAAAAATAAAAATAAAAATAAAAATAAAAATAAAAATAAAAATAAAAATAAAAATAAAAATAAAAATAAAAATAAAAATAAAAATAAAAATAAAAATAAAAATAAAAATAAAAATAAAAATAAAAATAAAAATAAAAATAAAAATAAAAATAAAAATAAAAATAAAAATAAAAATAAAAATAAAAATAAAAATAAAAATAAAAATAAAAATAAAAATAAAAATAAAAATAAAAATAAAAATAAAAATAAAAATAAAAATAAAAATAAAAATAAAAATAAAAATAAAAATAAAAATAAAAATAAAAATAAAAATAAAAATAAAAATAAAAATAAAAATAAAAATAAAAATAAAAATAAAAATAAAAATAAAAATAAAAATAAAAATAAAAATAAAAATAAAAATAAAAATAAAAATAAAAATAAAAATAAAAATAAAAATAAAAATAAAAATAAAAATAAAAATAAAAATAAAAATAAAAATAAAAATAAAAATAAAAATAAAAATAAAAATAAAAATAAAAATAAAAATAAAAATAAAAATAAAAATAAAAATAAAAATAAAAATAAAAATAAAAATAAAAATAAAAATAAAAATAAAAATAAAAATAAAAATAAAAATAAAAATAAAAATAAAAATAAAAATAAAAATAAAAATAAAAATAAAAATAAAAATAAAAATAAAAATAAAAATAAAAATAAAAATAAAAATAAAAATAAAAATAAAAATAAAAATAAAAATAAAAATAAAAATAAAAATAAAAATAAAAATAAAAATAAAAATAAAAATAAAAATAAAAATAAAAATAAAAATAAAAATAAAAATAAAAATAAAAATAAAAATAAAAATAAAAATAAAAATAAAAATAAAAATAAAAATAAAAATAAAAATAAAAATATCCTTTCCAAACTCCAACGCAGAAGTAAATGCACGAGACTCATTCTAAGCTCTTAGAAACCACATAAATAAGATTATGATAGCTTTGTCCAATAGAATGGACACAGATGACTGACAAACTAACTGCAAGTCAATATTTGATGATAAAACATGTTAATTTGATCATCATATTTACAGTTCCCATTTAAAAGACTAGAAACCTGAATTTCAGCAATTTCCACTTGATGTCCTCTTCAACTACTAACGCAGAAGTAAATGCGTGTGTATAGCTCCCTTAAAGTAATTAAAATTCCTATCTCCTCTATACAGTTGCACAAATTTCTCACGATGGGGTGTTAAAAGTTGCGAAATTATTTCAACGTTTACAACAGACACATTATTTGAATAAAATATACAATTGCATCGGAGTACGTAGATAAACCAATAAAGAACAGTGTCACCAAAAGGATAAATAATATTCTAAAAAATTCCTAATAATTTGAAGTTGGTTAAATCGTCATCTGAAATCCATTAAAATGACGAAACCGACATTTTCATAAGATTTCAAGAGAATCAAAAAACGTTCATTTATGAATTACTAGCAGTACCCGCTGCTTCGCACACGAAAAAGTCAGTTATTTGTTAATTTTATCCGTTTCTGTTTTTGGATAGTATTTATTTAATTTTCTTTTGGTGGATATAGATAAATCTAAAATAGTAATTTGGAAACCTTCTATTAGCTAGCACTCACACACGGCCAAAGGAATGTGCTTGTCGATATGCACTATTTTAGCTGAACTACTTTGTATGTATAATTTTTATAATTTTCTACCAAGTTTTGAACAAAAAATTACAACCATTTATATCCTCGATCTCATGTTTCTAGATTCAACCAGCCAGTTTATAACTTTTTGCACCTCTTTCCCAAAAAGTACACATTTTGAAAAATCACTATAGGTAACATGTGTTTTTGCTTCCCCTAAAAATATGTACTTTATTTGGTAACACATTTATTTCTTGTCGGGACGTATCGTTGTATTAAGTACAAATTTTGAAATATCCATTTATGTTTCGCGTTTACGTAATTAAAGGATTGTACAGCATTTTTATCCCTTTTCGTCCCGCGCACCCCTTAAAAGTAGAAATTTCGAAAAATCAAACTACTGCGCTGCTATATGGTCAGAGGAATTTACACACTAAATTTCACGATTCTAGCTGTAAAACTAAAGTTGGTACCAATGTTATCACGTTTTGTCCCGCTCGCCCCTTAAAAGTACAAATTTGGAGAAATCCATTTATGTTGCAAGTCTACGTTGTCAGAGAAATTTAAACTAAAAATTTCACGACTATAGCTGAAATATTTTAGTTGGTACTATTTTTATCCCGCACATTGTTTATAAGTACAAAATTCGAAAAATTCGTTTAGATTTGCGCTTCTACGATGTCAGAGGAACTTACACACCACATTTCACTACTATAGCTGTAATACTTTAGTTGGTACTACTTTTATCCCTTTTTGTCCCGCTCGACGCTTAAAAGTACAAATTTCGAAAAATCAAATTTTACATCGTTTTATATGGTCAGAAGAATTTACATACCAAATTACACGATCCTAGCTGTAATCTTTAGTTGGTAGCATTCGTATCCCTTTTTCTCCCGCTCGCCCCTTAAAAGTACAAATTTCGAAAAATCCAATTTTAGTTCGTTACTATACGGTCAGAAGAATTTACATACCAAATTTCACGTTTCTAGCTGTAATACTTTAGTTGGTACCATTTTTATCCCTTTTTGTCCCGCTCGCCCCTTAAAAGTACAAATTTCGAAAAATCCAATTTTACTGTGCTTCTAAAGGGTGATTTTTTAAGAGCTTGATAACTTTTTTTTAAAAAAAAACGCATAAAATTTGCAAAATCTCATCGGTTCTTTATTTGAAACGTTAGATTGGTCCATGACATTTACTTTTTGAAGATAACTTCATTTAAATGTTGACCGCGGCTGCGTCTTAGGTGGTCCATCCGCTTAGTCCAATTTTGGCATTTCCACGTTTTTGAGTAACAGAGACCCAATTGGTGCGAACGGCGACGAATCGAAAATTGGTGGTCATCATTAACACTGGCCGATACAGCTGCGATATTTTCTTCAGTTCGCACTCTACGTAAGCGTGTTGGTGGTTTAATGTCCAACAATGTAAATTTGGTGCGAAATTTAGTCACAATAGCCCGAATAGCCGCTTCAGTGGGTCGATTAAACTGACCATAAAATGGAAGCGCGCAATGAACTTTCTTAACAGAGCACGCATTTTGATAATAAAATTCAATAATTTGCAAGCGTTGTTCGTTTGTAAGACGATTCATGATGAAATGTCAAAGCATACTGAGCATCTTTCTCTTTGACACCATGTCTGAAATCCCACGTGATCTGTCAAATACTAATGCATGAAAATCCTAACCTCAAAAAAATCACTCTTTATATGGTCAGAGGAATTTACAGACCAAATTTCATGTTTCTAGCTGTAATACTTTAGTTGGTACCATTTTTATCCCTTTTTGTCCCGCTCGCCCATTAAAAGTACAAATTTCGAAAAATCTAAGTTTACTGCGCTTCTATATGGTCAGAGGAATTCACATACCAATTCACGATTCCTTCATAAAAATTATCCATTAATAATTGCATTTTTAACTTGATATATTATTTAAGAACCAAGAACAGCCTCTGCTATTTGGCTCAGTTAATGTAAAGAGTATCTCTCTAACGCCTTCATTTAAGGTTAATCTCTTTCCACCTTGTCATTTTCTAAAATTAGGGAACTAAGACCATATACGAGGGGATCTCGTACTTTGTACGCGGCTGAAGGCTGCTGTGGATATGAATGCATTTCGTAGCTTAGTTCTTCTGATTTCGTTAGTGTTTTTTATGAGTTTTCAAATGTTCTACGAAGAATTTTTACCGAAAAAGTGTCAATCAGAAGATTCTTTCCCCAAAATTGATATAGTTTTCCACTCTTGGTATTGGCAATTTTATTGATCTGATGGAATATTTAAGGACAAAAATATCTTTCTGAACTTTAAAGCCGTTGGGCGCTAGTTTTTCAATTCCACACAGTCTCTATTATTTTGGTAATTTAGGAAATTCGATTCTTTTTTATATCATAATCGCCGTTGGGCGCCACTTTCTGTAGTACATGAAAAGTTATTTAATGTTATTGATAAGTTTTCGGTACTACATATCTATTCTATAAGAACTGCATTTATGCTCTTGCCACACCCCATCTAGTACCTCCTACACAATTGTTCTCAACCTATTTAAAATAGAATCCTTTATAACTTCTACACTGGTGTCTGAAATCCACCTATGGCTCCAAATAATATTATAACTCTTAAAATTTTCCAACAAATGCTCGTAATTTTGATTCTGAGAGTGAGGGTATATATACGTCGGCTTAACCGTTTGAAACTTACTTACTTGTTTTTGTAAGTATTTGATGGGTTTCGTGACACTGTTCACCCTCATTTTATTTAATTGTCGAGCAGTTGTGGCACAGCATGCAACATTTTTTTGGCATTGTGGTCCACAGTTAGAACTTATTTCAACATTTGTCATAACCCGAAAAATAGTCCTTCCCCCACTAACTTGTGCTTTCAACCACACCGCGACAACAAAATAATTGAGAACAAAATGTTGAACAATTAAATGCGTGATTAGCATTTTATTATGGGGGGCGCCAATGTAAAATCTGCTGCAGTAACAGCACGACAAAAGGGCCATAAACTATGCATGCCATGGCTTGGCAACAAGTGTAACAAACAACAATTGTTGCCAATCCTTTGTTAGTCCTCACTCAGTTGTTGTTGACAAGCTGCTGCTGTTGCACCGATTTGAGGGACAGAACGTGATGAGTTCATAAAGTTTGTTTAAATATTTAATTAAGCAACAATGGTTGACGTTGCAGTACGGCTGTAAATGTGTAAAGTTTGCAAAAGCTTTGTATGAATTTAGTAGGGAGGACTAAGTGTGTTTGGCATGGACTGGCAGTTAGTTCAATGGACATGCTGTGATTTAGTTTGTTGACGGCCAAAAGTTTTCGGTAATTGGTTTTAGTTTCCTTCCTGTTGCAATTGTATTTATTTATTTATTGCCTTCGTTTGTCTAATTTCAGGGGATGTGTGAAAAGTTTCCCGCAACAAAAGGAAGTCACGTTTAGGGTACACTTGTGGATGGTTGGTGTGTTTGGAGTGTGACATGACATGAATTACTGCTGAAGTTATTTTAGTAAATTTTTGCTGGGAATTTTCAAAAAAATTTTAATCATATATTTCAATATATACTATTCGCCATAAATCTAAAATATTCTTACAATGAATGTTATTCTGTATAAAATAGCAAAAATATGCCATATAAAATTCATTTCGACGATCTTCTTTCCTAGTCCTCAAAGTTTTTCATTTTGTCAACAACGTTGTTAACAGGACATTGTATCCTTCCTCCAAACAAGGTCGTCGCTGGCCTTCACACCCAAATCTGCTGCCCTATATGTATACGTGGCCATAAATGCATCAGTGACAATGTTTTTTTGCTGAATATTCTCTCTATAGTCAAGTCATATATAGTGCACAAGTTGGTGTTTAACGAGTATTTTGCTTTATTTTCTGTTGCATACATTTAGGAGGTCAGAGTGCTAGAGGGAAATCTTGCTCCTCCAGCCTCTATGTATCCGTATGATGAACAAACATTTGAGATGTAATGATTTATGTACACAAAGTGTTATGTTACATGAAAAATGAAAAAGTTTGCAAATGAAAAATTATTTCAGGACAAGACTTATAGCACGCACACCCTTATTTATGTGCAACCATGTGTGTGTGGCCAACATAAATGTCATTTAAATTGGTATGAAATTCAGCCAAAGGTTGTGTTTAATTGAGTTGTAAGAACTCAATTAAATTGAAGAGGATTTGTTGCTACAAACATAATTTGTTCGGGACATTCAAGATTTAGAGGAAGCAAAGCCATCATGGTTGCATTTTGGCGCCACACAGTGGGATAGTTTCATACATGTTGTGACAAAAATTAGAAGAAATAGGGATAAGACTTTGAAATTTCGCACACATCCCTTCTATCGTCAAATTAGATCAAAAAATTTGTTGTTTAAAACCGCCCACAACCACACCTACCTCCCATACAAGTTAAAGTGATAAAACGTCAATATAGATACAAATCATTACCAGTGATTTCATGTGAGTCCACAATTAAATGAAAATTGTCATTGCCCAAATATTTTTTTTACGATTTTCGAAATGTTTGATAATTTTTTTCCGACGACAAACGGTTATTATAACTTTTTAAATAAATTAAGATTAGTATCGGCCCAATATTTACCATGCCACAAAACCTTACATCCCTAAAGTATGCTCTAAATAAATTTTCCGAAAGACATTATCAGGGAACTACGGAGAAAGTATTGCTTATTTTTGACTTAGAAGGTTTTACCATTTCAGTAATTACATTGTTGTTTGGAGCTATAAGCAGAATATTCGGTATAAAATGCATAAATGAGACAATAGTTTAACAATATTTGGAAATGCCGAGGCATCGGTCGGCCTCGCGAATATAGTTTTATTCTGTAGAAAATTAACTTTAAATAAATACAACCTTCAGATGAAAAACTGCTTGAAAAGGAAAGCAAAAATGTAATTACAATTTTAAAATACAAAAGAACACATCAAGTTCTCCGGTTTTCTATGAACCAATCGAAATTTCAATACGATACATGGTTACCGAAATACATCCCCATAAAATAACCTAAATTATGATGAAATTTGCAACTATTTTATCATTTATGAACTTTAAATGCAGCCACAGCTAAATATAGCCGCGATATTGGCAAACTATTTTAGAATATGCTTAATAAGTATGTTCTCTGCAAAATTCAATCAGTAAAGTCGAGATTTGAGTGCATGAAAATTAGGATTTTGTTTTGCGCCACACAGTGGGATATTTTCATACAAGCTGCGACAAAAATTAGAAGGGATAGAACTAGAACGTTGAAATTTCCAAATATATTGCCAAATTAGATCAAACTATTTTTTTGTAGTCCGTCCACTTTTCTTCCATGTAAAATAAAAAGGAAATCCTTTTTTATTTCATATTTTAATATATCGATCATTCCATGTCAAACCGAACACTTTTTTACAACACCATTTCCGATTACGTTGAAACTTTGTACGATAACTAAACTTTATAAAATATTTGATACGTAGAAGACGAAAAAAATATACCGAATTTTTTTTTTCAAAATATATGACCAATTGAAACTTGCGAAAATCAAGAAAAACGTGCCGGCACAATTCAAAGAATGATGGCTTATTTTAAAGGTAATTACAAGTACTTTTCGCCGGCGTTCTTTTCCATTGATTGCTACTGACAGCAATTTTGTGTATTTCTGATTTTTCTTTTTCTTTTGTATTTTTTGCTATGAAAACACCAACCTAAAAATTCAGAAAAAATATAGGCATATTAACTGATCGATTCTAAACAAACCCTGAAAATTCCAGCTTGGAGAAGTAACAGGTTGTCTTTTTAAAAAACCATTTACTAAATGTAGTCGCCCGCAAAAAATATTTTCTGATTTTGACTTTACAGCCAATATTGTAAAGTCAAAAATAGAGAAAAGTGCCATATAGAGAATACAAAAATATTTTTTGGCATACGGTTGCTGACTAAATGGGAAATATTTGTGGCAGATTTGTCATTCAAAAATCCATATAGAGAAAGTTGAAATAAGTGCAATTGCATCCGCGAATTTTGTGATTTTTACAACAATTGGAGCTTTTCTCGTGACTAACATCCGCTTCCGGCTGATTTTTTTGGATTTTGGATATCTAATTTGTATTTTCTGTTTACGTGCTCTACTGAAATATCCAAATTTTTGTCGAAAAATATCGATCTTTCAAAAATAATGGACGAATTTTAACCCTAGATTTTTTTGTATATGCTGGAGTCTTATTTGCTATTTACTTTATTTACTTTAGCTTTATTTACAACTTACCTTTATTTGGTGACCTCCACTTAAATTTTCCGGTAATTTTTTTTGTAGAACATTTTAATCCTTAAATGTCCTTTTTGAAATGACATTTTTTGATTTTCTCGAAAAAAGGTCAAATTGACCTATAGAGAGAGGAGCTAGAGCGTTCAGATCTTCCACAAAAATTATCTTCATAAAATTCCACAACATAGTTCTGACATTAGGAGTTCTTTCAGACATTAACTAGCAACACTTTTTTCGCTTAGTATAATGCTCCTTTCTACCAAAAAATTAAAATGTTGACCTACTCTGAAAAGAAACTTAGGCCAGTTGGGCTATACATTTATTTTTCCAAAACTGTCCACTCAACATGCCCTTTCTGAATTATAGGGTCGCTATACTGTTCCATTCAAAAAGCCTTTTTGTTTGTTGGACAGATCCTTCAAAGTTCCTTCTTGTCTATTTCCAATATTATTAAAAACACGTGGACTCTTCTTTCTGATGATTTTGTCATATCCATGACACAACACAACAAAATATTGAAGTGGTTGTTGGTGGAGAAACGTACAATTATATTATTATCGCCTCATCTGAGAACAAGCACTTGTGGGATGCCACATAAATGTTGCGACCATTTGCAATTACCATGAACCATAAAAATGTTCATGTATGTAAATGTTTACATACATGCATGCATATACATTTATTTGCATCCGTATGTCGTTTTCTTGTTCATGTGACTGAAGTCTTGTGGTAATACCAAGTGTCGTTAACACCAAATGATATGATTTGCATTTCATTCTTCACAATTGTTGAGTTTAACAGAAAAAAATAATGAAAGGGGAAATAGCTAGAACACAAAAATTAGCATTGCATCAAGGACATTATGTTCTAAATGATCACAAAGGACGTAACAAGTGTATTATAAACTCAGGTGGAAACTAAGAAGAGGAACAAGTACAACTCTTGGTGACTCCAAGTATCGCTTTCCTCGACAATTGTGTACTTTTAGGCGGTTTCCAATGATCTTGAGAGAAGTAAATGACTCAATACATCAATTATGTTCATAAAAATTCATCAAAGATCTGATAATGTTGGGAATGATTGTCGCATATGTGTCAAATATTTCTTGGAAAATACTTTGTTTTATATTATGATTGAAAACGAAAAGACATGATCACGAACCTAAGTAAGTGGAAAAATAAAAACATTGGTTACGCATCATAGTGAAAATTGAACTCAAATTATTTCTTAAATTTTTTGGTACTAGGCAGACTAAAATTCCTGTTCTAAAATATATATTTTTTAATGACAGTGTGAGTTTGGAAGTGGGTGTTCTATTTTTACAATTTTTTTCTCAAAAATATTTTTTCAATTTCAACCAAAATGCTAGTGAAATTTAATTGTTTTTATTAGTTTATCACCCCATTAATGCCAAAGAAACAGTTATTAAATTGTTTGGCACTAAGCAGGTGTCCTCATATGAGGGCAGTGGGAGGTAATGGGTTAACTGAAGATAAAAACAGGTAAGGAAAGTTAAAGTCGGGCGGGGCCGACTATATGATACACTCCACTTTCTATCGGAATACAATTCAATTCAGTAAAAAAATGAAAATGGGAACATTTTTTGTATGTTTCCTAATCACAGGCTAATATGACCTCCAAATTGTCAAATCGAGAATAATATTTGTATCGGGGCTATATCCAAACATGGAATGAAGTGACTAACTTTCACAATAAGTTCTTCTAGTTGAAGTATAACGTGTTATGCACAATTTTAAGAAATTCTCTGAAAATACGCGGTTTCTGGGGGAACGAACTTTGTATGAGAGCTATATGTAAATCTGAACCGATGTGACCCATTTTCACCACAGGTGTTCCTAGTTTAAATATTAGATGTTTTGCCAATTGTGAAGAAAATCTGTTAAAATATGTGGATTCTGGAGCGGAAAATTGGGAAAGAAATTTGTATGGGAGCTATATATAAATCTGAACCGATATAACACATTTTTATCACAGGTGTTTCTATTTGAAATATAAGGTTTTTTGCGAATTTAGAAGAAAATCTGTTAAAATATGTGGATTCTAGAGCGGAAAAAATCAAATTGGGAACGAAATTTGTATGGGAGCTATATATAAATCTGAACCGATATAACACATTTCCCACAGTTGTTTCCAGTTGAAGTATAAGGTGTTTTGCCAATTTTGAAGAAAATCTGTTGAAATATGTGGATTCTAGAGCGGAAAAAATCAAATTGGGAGCGAAATTTGTATGTTAGCTATATATAAATCTGAACTGATCTAACACATTTTTACCACAGGTGTTTCTAGTTGAACTATAAGATGTTTTGGCAAAAATCTGTTGAATAGCGTTCGTCCTTGTCCCGAAAAACTTCGTTGTGCAAAGTTTCGTTTGGTTCTGGCTACAATTGCAACCAGTATTGTGATTACAACAATAGTTGGACAGACGGACATTGCTAAATCGATTCAAAAAGTGATTCTAAGTCGATCGGTATAATTAACAATGGGTCTATCTCCCTTCCTTTTGGGTGTTACAAACAAATGCACAAAGACATACTACTCTCGTGGAGTGTATATAAATAGATTTTTCATTAACTATTTTATTTTAATTTTGTATCGTTTTTATCCTTTGTGTTTATAAACTAATGAAGAAATGTATCATTATGATGAAATTCACTGAAATTTTGGTTACTCTTACAAAAAAGAAAAAAATCGCAATAAATAGAACATACCATTTCACAACATCCAAGCTCACACCGTCTTTAAAAAAAGACATCGAAAAACACAATTCAAATTGCAAAAACATAGATTAACGTAATCAATTCGAACACCTTTCACATGGTGGAAATCATGATAGTGCTACTGTGCAATCAAGTTATAAATGTGACCATGCCATTTGTAACTAAATTTGCATTCCAAAAAATATAGATGCTAAATGGTCTTGAGCCTGGATAATATCACAGTTCAAATCAAAATAAATAAAATAAAATTATAAAAACTTTGAAAAATGTTAAGCGCGATAACATACCACTACAATAGTAAGTAAAATTACTTTCCTACATTGAAATCGGACAAATATTTAATGCAATCAAATGAACAATTTTTTTGAAAAAAAAATATTATTTCACCACTGTCAAATTGGTCATAACTTGTGAAATTTTTTTATTTTTTTCCTAAAATAAGTATAAAGTATTTTTATGAGAATAATACATACACAAACTTGCCATGGAATGACTCATACCCTGAATGATAATCAATTTCAATCATCAGTTTTACTTTAAGATTGGTCATTTAAGAACATTTAAAAAATTTACTTTATTTTTGCCGTTAATAAGCAGTCTGTACACTGGGGTGTGTTCTGCAAATCCATATTCTTAAACTTTGCTTTTTTATTTTTTTTTGTGGTGGTAGTATCCTTTTTTAATGTTCTTAATTCTATATTCAAAATGAAGCAAATTCACTCTATATTCGAAATGGCCAGAGTATTCAAAAGAAACTGCTAACAAACATTTGTATGTTCTCCTTTAAAACTAATAAAATATTTATATGATGGTTTTCTTATATTGGCTAATGGGAGTTTTCACGAATACTGTTCTCTCGATGCACGAATTTCAATAGATAGGTCTCAGCAATATTGATTTTTATGTGTTCTGTCCAGTTCTGAAAATATTCTGTTAATATTACTTATTAGTTCTACTAATTATTCTATCTAGCTGATATTATGCGAAGACATTTCACTCTACAGAATTTTGACTCCCTCAACATAATATTACACATTCTTCCAAAAACTATTCACTTTTTCGAATTTCATAACGACAACCATGTAAAATGAATCACGTGCAAAAATGGACACCCGGGCGTATGATGGTTATAATTCAATAAATATTGCTCATACGCCTACTATGCTTTTTGGTGGCATTACATCAGACGAATAAGCATCACAAAAGTTCGTATGTCTGCACTTACAATCCCTGCTTGAAAAAATCGCATAAATCATCTTACTAACCTTAATAACAATCACATGTTTTGCCATAAATCTCTTAAAGAGACCGTCTTAATTTGGGTTTTATTTATCTTTTTTTTTTTTTGGAAAGAGCTCTGCAGGCCCAAACACTTAAAAAAATATGTTACCAGCGGCACACAAAGCCAAATTATAACTATGTCATCAACATCTCTGCTTTATTCTTTGGGTGAGGTTTTGTTCGGCGAATGGTCACATAAAAACGCAAAAAAAACTGACACTTTGTGTCATAAATTTTGCCACATAAAAGACACGTTCATATTTTATTCGTTGTAAATATAAATGTCGGCCAGTACAAAAAAGACAAAAACATCATAAAAATCATAAAAATCAGTGACGACAGAGTACGAAATCTTACTACAGTAACCGAGATGGAAAACAATGGGGGGAAATATTGTATGCTCGTCAAAAAAAGTATGACCGACCGACAAACAATAAAAACGAAAAAAAGAAAAACTTGTTGACTTAAATACTTTTGGATGTTGGAGGTCGAAAACAAAGCGAAAATGATCGCTTTGTTTTTGGTATCAGTGGCCGAAAAATAAAAGCCTGAAAAATAACACTTTGCTTGACCCACAATACTCTACGCCCAGAGCCTGTGAGAGCTGTGAGTTGCTGTCATTTTAGACTTGGCATGATGTGTGATATGACAAATTGCATGACTTTTATAAGGGTGACAGGGTGGCCTCTCACAAAACGACACGCAAACTATTTGATAACGTGTATTGTGTGCCACGCTCTGTGGCACAGTTTATGTAATTAATATCACGCTATCATAATCATTTGAAGTGAATCTCTTCTTGGGAACTGGAAGTAGTCACAGAAAGCTAGATGTAAAGACTGTGGTGGATGTGGAAGCAATTCACAGTAATTCATCTACTATATTTCCATAAGGTGGAAGTAGTTCGCCTATCTTTCTATGAATATAAGGTATTAAATTGGTATTAAATTACAAGTGTCAACCTGTAATTAAAGTTTACTTGAAGTTTACATTTAAATCGCTATATTTGATAGTTCTTCACGCCGCATTGGTAAGATATCTTATTTATATGAATCTCAAAAGGTCGATGTGGGTATAGTCTGGCAGTTTTTCGACCCCTCTCGTATTGTTCAATTCATGGGAGCGTATTAGTTATATTAATTGCCTTCATATAAATTATACGCTCCAGCGACTCTGGGCGTATGAGTTATATTAATTCATAGAATATAATTAATGAAATGTGCAGTCCAGAAGTAAATTTTTGCTGGAAGTTACAACACAAAAAAATTGGTCAAAAGTTAGGCAGTCTGAAGTGATTGTGAACAGGTTACTGCTACCTGTACACAAAAAAATATTAGGTGAACATTGTTGAAATATAAACAGGTGGTCTTTATTTAGTTAAAAGGATGACTAACTACAAGGCCAAAAATAACTTTAATCACTATTTTTAAGCGAAAAATTGAAGATTTTATTTATAACTATATTGGAAAATGGGATTTTCAAGCATTGACAACAGCGAACTGCGTGACTGTCAATTATGTTGCTTCAACATTTGTTAAATTTCCCGTTTTATTTTTGTTTATTTCAGACAACTACGAAAAATCACCATGACGTGGAAAAAGAAGGAAACCTTCTGCGGCAAGCTCAGTTTTCGGAGGAACGGCTATCCAACCAAATTTATTATTATACCAAATCCAACAATTTTACTTACTATCCACAAATTGACGATACATCACGAAGAAATACTACATAATGTGGACAGTATTATAGGTCGTTACTTCTTCGATAACGATGAGGGAGTCCAATGTAGTGGAGTCGTTGCAACTGACCAGTCGCGTAAGAAGTGGTCGACCATCTCTTCGTTGTTGCAGCTAGGGCAACAACGTTCATGTCGCCAACATATAACAATGCCAATTTCATGTGAAACAGATCAGAAATTGTCCTTGTGTTGTACGATTTTAATGAAAATTTGCAAATTTGTATTTTTTAGATACTAGGTTGGATTGTAAACAGAATTTTGTCAAAAGGAAATATTAACAAATTAGTGTTATGAGGCAGTTATACAAAAAATTATCAAATATTAAAAAATACGTTTTTTATTTGTATTTTTTATTTTATAAACAAAAAGTATATCATCGATAATTGTAAAATTAATAGTTAATAGTGTCAGAAGGATGCTCCATTAGTTTCATGATGGTCTTATGGTAATACTTACTCTAAAATATTTATTGCTCTCGAAATTTACATAAATATTAATTGACACGAATGGACAGTGATAATGTCGTTATATTTTGGGGAACTAATCAAAGATTCATTGTAGTTTTATAAAAGAATTTTCAAATTTTAAAAACAATATTTTTTTATTTACATATATTTTTTCAATGAAAATAATTTTTTATAACAGCGAATAGTGTCAGTGAGACGCACCATAAATTTCACACTGGTACTGGTACTAACTATACAACATTTATAAGCATTTATAGTCGAAATTAAATTTATTTAAGAAAATAAATTAATTTATGCTTGCCTCGAAAATGTTGTGGACGCTCCTGACCAATATTACTCTTTGGCTTGTTTAATGATTTGTGCCAAATTAGTTCGGCTTTATCACTGTCCCGTCGTGAGCTAGTCACGATATTTGTTAGTATGTTAATGCATTTTTTATAAAACCTTCAACAACTTTCAGGCTTTTAGTCCTATTTGAGTTTTAAAGGGATCGCTGAAAAAGATACTGATCACTAATAGTGATTTTGGAATCTATTTACCCATTAAGTACTGCAATATTTTCAAATTGATTGGTCCTCATAAGGTTAAATTTTAAGTAAAACCTAAAATTCCATAAATTTGATTCGTTTCTTTTGTCACAAAAAATCTACATTCCTCGTTATTGAAAACACAAAGTATGATAGGCTGGGGTGTCGTATGATCGATATTAACCAATTTGAGAGGAATATTCTCCAATTTATAAAGGTTTCTGTCTGTATCAAGGCCATTATACCTTTGCACTGTAATATAATGCAAATATTTCTTTGGGTTTTGTCATCAATTTCCGAGTTCTTTTTCCAAAGGAGATCATGAAGTGGAAGAAAATAATCAACAATCATACAAATTTATTGCAAAACCAATATTTTACAAGGTGGAATAGTTTTTTGGGTTTTGTCATCCATTTCCGAGTTTTTTCCAAAGACGATCATGAAGTGGAAGAAAATAATCGACAATCATACAAATTTATTGCAAAACCTTTTTTATATCATAAACATTGTACTTGCCTCCTTGTGATGAACCTAGAGAATGATAAGTTTGGGTGTCGTATGAGTGATATTAATTGATTTCAATATTAATTGCACAGGAATATTCTCCCCCAATGGAGACTAATTCACGAAGGTTTTCGCTTACATCCCAATATATATTTGCGCTGTAAAATAATTAATATATTTTCCAAAGTGACATAGGTTTTAGGATTCTTTATCCATTTCTGAGCATGTTTTTGTCTAAACGAGATAAAGGAGTGAAAGGAAGTACTCTGAAACCATACAATTTCACTCCATTGTTCTTACAAATATTTCATAAATATTAGTATATTTTTAATTATTAAAATTTTATATTTTTAGTAAAATTGATTATACCAATAAGTTTGGTAATTTCAACCCCCCCGGAAAAAGTAGTTCAAAACTTTAAATATATATACATATTCTTTGTTTAGAGAATTGCCTCTATTGTCGAAATAATTTCACTAGTTTTATTTATTTACTTACTTTCAAAAGTCGAAAAAATAATAAAGAACATTTTTGACATTTCTTATTTTATTTTTTTTCCCATAGATGTAATCACACGATCCGTGGATTTAATTTCAGGAGAAGTACACGACTATTAACCTTAATTTATAAGGAGATTTTCATGAGGTACTCTCAGTATGCAGCTTCAACTTGTATACTTTTTTACTCTTTAAACAGAAACATTTGCAGCAACAAAATCAAGAGCGAATGTCTTCAAAATGATACCGTATTGTGTCTGATAATAATGAAATTGTCCCTGACATAAAATCCCTCCACCTCCAGGATGGAGGTGGAGGGATTATCATTCCGTTTGTAGCACCCACTATCTATCAATATTTATGGTATTTAAGCTTTTTGAAAATATAAATATAAGAATATTTATATTTTGATTTAAAATAAATAATGGTCTTAAATAATTAAAGTATTATATTTATTTATAAAATTATTTTTTCAATATTTGTATTTGTTTTGGTTTGGCTATATTAAAAAAATTATATTTTCCTGTAATATTACTGCACTTCTACGAAAACCGACAACCTCTGTGGAATGCAATCCATGGTGGAGGGTATATAAAGTTCGGCCCGGCCGAACTTAACGCCGTTTTTACCTGTTTTATTTTAGTTGAGGTATCAAAAAAGCCAATAAATATTTTTATTAGAAATATTTTTGTAAACTATTATTATAAAATAAATTAATAGTCATATTCTTTCTATGGTATACTTTCCTTTTTCATCAGATACTTGACAATATTTAATTATATTTTAAAACTATATTTTGAAACAGGAAAGTTATATAGGGTCCTCCAAATAACTTTTTTTTGGGAAATGCTTTAAAAAAACTACTGAATATTTTCTCAAATTTCTTTTTTTATTTGGAAGTATATAAAGGGTGATTTTTTAAGAGCTTGATAACTTTTTTTTTTAAAAAACGCATAAAATTTGCAAAATCTCATCGGTTCTTTATTTGAAACGTTAGATTGGTCCATGACATTTACTTTTTGAAGATAATTTCATTTAAATGTTGACCGCGGCTGCGTCTTAGGTGGTCCATTCGGAAAGTCCAATTTTGGGCAACTTTTTCGAGCATTTCGGCCGGAATAGCCCGAATTTCTTCGGAAATGTTGTCTTCCAAAGCTGGAATAGTTGCTGGCTTATTTCTGTAGACTTTAGACTTGACGTAGCCCCACAAAAAATAGTCTAAAGGCGTCAAATCGCATGATCTTGGTGGCCAACTTACCGGTCCATTTCTTGAGATGAATTGTTCTCCGAAGTTTTCCCTCAAAATGGCCATAGAATCGCGAGCTGTGTGGCATGTAGCGCCATCTTGTTGAAACCACATGTCAACCAAGTTCAGTTCTTTCATTTTTGGCAACAAAAAGTTTGTTAGCATCGAACGATAGCGATCGCCATTCACCGTAACGTTGCGTCCAACAGCATCTTTGAAAAAATACGGTCCAATGATTCCACCAGCGTACAAACCACACCAAACAGTGCATTTTTCGGGATGCATGGGCAGTTCTTGAACGGCTTCTGGTTGCTCTTCACTCCAAATGCTGCAATTTTGTTTATTTACGTAGCCATTCAACCAGAAATGAGCCTCATCGCTGAACAAAATTTGTCGATAAAAAATTTCGAACCGAACACTGATTTTGGTAATAAAATTCAATGATTTGCAAGCGTTGCTCGTTAGTAAGTCTATTCATGATGAAATGTCAAAGCATACTGAGCATCTTTCTTTTTGACACCATGTCTGAAATCCCACGTGATCTGTCAAATACTAATGCATGAAAATCCTAACCTCAAAAAAATCACTCTATACAATTCTTCTGTTTAATAGTGGAAAATAATTTCATTCAAATGGCTACCTCGGCTGGCCATGCAGTAGCCTACACGATCGGTCCAATTTTTAAGCACATTATCGATTGTGTGCAGCTGTATTTCACCAATGGCTTCACGAATATTGTCCATTAAAGCGTCAATTGTCTCTGGCTTGTCGGCGTAACACTTACCTTTGAGGGCACCCCACAAATAATAGTCCAACGGTTGAATAGTTAAAAAAAAAACGTTAGATGGCGGACACTTACACCGCACGACAATTTTTAAAAAATTCGTTACATTTAAACTGGATGATTTCATATGAAACTATAGCCAAAATGGACTTACTTGGCGTTTTTAGTTTTTCTTTTCCTCATTCTGTTGTCCCTTAAAAGGACTACAAAGTTCCAAATGATACAATTTTTCAAAAATTACGTTTTCTATTTTGTTGGATTTTAGGCCAGGAACAATTTCATTATTATCAGATACAATACGCAAATTAACTCCACTTCACCTTAAGTTTCAGATGTATAGCATCTGGTTCAAGTGTAATATGGACTGGCGGACAGTGTTAGAACTAAACTTTTATATATAAATTTACAAATTTTGTTTAATTATTATTTGAATTCTTTGATGCATTTAAATTTTTAAATTTGAATTACCGATTACTTTCACTTTGAAAGGTAGAATAACATTCATTTTTATTTTTAGGTTTATGTTTGACATTTGCAAAATGGGAGGCTATACGCTCGAAAGAATTGGGAAATATTAAAAATTAACTACCAAAGTAGTGAGAAATTTACGTGGAAACATTTCGAGAAAAATTCGGCCTTCAATTCAGACTTCATGAAACTCATTTTCATCTCGGTGGCTATGTCAATAAGCAAAATTGCCTCATATGGAGTTCAGAGAGCCCACACGAGACTATTGAGAAGCCAACACATATTAATTATATTGTGTTTCAGTATTAAATGACAAAGTTCAACCCATGCAATAAAAACAGAAATTTGAAAAAATAATATAGACGATTCTAATTTAAAGTTTTAAATGGCCCAACCTATATCATAAAATGATTGCACCACAAGAACTTAGATTTTACACACTTTTCTTTGTCTCTAGGCGAATCCCTAGAAACTATTATAAATATTATTTTACCAACTACGCTACACTTTATTTATTATTTGTGCTGGTTTACTTCCACGAAGCTTAAAAAAATATTATGTTCCTGACAAGTACATTTGTTTTATGCATAGCATGTCCTTATTTTCCGCTTCATATCTTCCGTCGTTTTTGGTACTCGAACTTCCTTGGGCAGGGCAGAACTAGCAATGCATTCCGTTGACAAAAGTTGTCAAATGAACTTTAAATATTTGCAATGAAGTTCAGTGTCGAGTAACCCATCATTTGTGTTTGAATACAACAATCTTGGCTGTTTGCACGAGTTTCTTTGCTGTCTGTGCCACTGAAAGTGATGTTGCTTGTGCTTTGAAGGATATTGCTGTTGTCGCTGTGTGTGAAAACACAAGAAGTTGTTGTCTTGTTTACATTTTTGGCCACAAAATAAACAAAAATACGTAACTTATGGTTGATGGTATCTGGGGATGTTTATCTTTGTGAAAAAAACACAGAGACAGATAGAGAGAAACAGAGTTTTATGGTGGTTTTAGTTGAAAATATAAATACAAATTATTTGAAATTTTTTTAAAGAAATGCAGGAAGCAGTAGACAGAGGATTTTGATTTGAAAAGAAGTCCGAGTTATATTAATTCCGGTGACGTATGAATTTACCCTGAATTAATATAAATCATTCGCACCAGGCTCCCCAAATTAATATAACACATACGTAGGAGTATCATCTGAATTAATATAACTCATTGGCATTTACAAATGAATATCTTTCGTTTACTTCTTCCTGCATTTCTTTAAACATTTGACAGAGGATTTTGATTTGAAAAGAAGTCTGAGTTATATTATTTCCGGTGACGTATGAGTTTCCCCTGAATTAATATAAATCATTCGCACCAGTCTCCCCCAAATTAATATAACACATACGTAGGAGTATCATCTGAATTAATATAACTCATACGCATTTATAAATCAATATCTTTCGTCTACTGCTTCCTGAATTTCTTTAAACATTTTGAAATAATACTTCTGTGGGACGCCCTGAAATGTTTTTACTCAAAAGGATGAAAGGCGTTATGCTCATGCAGATTTTAGATTTTTTGTAACATTGTGGAGCAACATGTGTTCCGTTTAATCTGGATATAATGGCAAAGTGTCGGCTATGCTGTACAAAAAACAAAGTAATTTTTTTCTGATGAATGTGGGAATTTTTTAAACAAATGAATACTTTTTCTCACCTTTTCCACATCTTTCTTTATTAAACAAATATTTATCTATGCACATTTCTTATAATTTTATAAATTCTAACAATAGGACCTTTAAAAGAATAACCAAAATATAGCAGTGAAGCTAAAATTTAAATGAGTGTCATGGGAATCCGCAGCTTTTCTATGGTTTTCTTTTCTTTCCAAAATGTTTTAGTCATTTCACTTCGGACAACTTTAATATATGTTTTATTTGTAGAAATATGTTTGTGTTTGTTTACCTCATATTCGAGTAGTAGACGGTATCTTTTCTAAATTTTACATTTTTTAAATTTCCTGGACATTCCAACTCTGACAACTTTATTATTAGTTTTACCTTTGGAAAAACTTTTACTTCATATGCGACTGGTATATTCTTGTCTTTATAACCTCGCCAACCTTTTGTCCACCTTAGTCATAGACAACCCATTTCTTGGCCTTACTTCTGTTATTGTTGGCCTCATCACTGGTCTGCTGCTTTATTGGGCACCACCTGTGCCCCAACAATATAATAATCTTTCTTGCACATTTTATGACTTTATTAAACGAAACCACCACCACTATCATCAGTATGGCCAACATCCTGGCTATCAAAACTGCCAACCATAGGAAATCTGTAAAATATGGACACTTGGCAAAAAGTGCTGCAAAACTATTTGAAATCCATGTAGAGAACATTAAGGTACTCTTCTGCTGTAAAATATGGCCAAAAGAAAATATATTTTTAATAAAGTTTAGAAAACGAACTCGAGCAAGGGAGACAAAGGAATAAATGGAAGAAAAACAATAAAAGAATGATGAACCATTGAGCAAAAAATATGATCAACTTTTGTAGAAGGATTTTGTTTAGTAAAATTCAAATGTAAGTCAAATGCTAAGAAAATGAATAGACAATGTTGAGAAGAAAATTATCATGAATTTACGTTTTAGATAGACAAAAAATAACTTTGGAAGGAGTCATTTTAAAATTTAGAAAGATGAATGAAGGTGAATACGATGACATTTTATTTACATTGATTTTAAATATGAAATAGGGTCCCTATATATTTCAAATCAATACACATCGAGCATTATATTGCTTCCTGAACTTTTGAAAGACATAAAATCGAATTCTTCTTTTGAATTTTCGTATTTAACTCACGTATCTTGTTTTTAAATATGTGTACGCTAGTAATGAAGATGTTTACCGTGCCACCCATTTAATCAAACGAACGTCTAGTATTCCTTTAGATATTCGACAAACAAAAATTTGTTTCGTCTACATAAAAATTCTCATTCAAATCACATATTTCAAAAGAATAATCTCCCCTTCATAATTCAATTTTCACAGTCTATTACGTTCATTTACATTTGTCCAGTAGAAATTTGTATAAAAAATCAGTTTCAAAAAAACTTTCTTCTGTCACTGATGAATAAATTAAACGAAGTTGTACAAAAATGTTGTACGTATCCTTGCAAATGCTGAAGTATTGTACTTCAAGAGAGTCATTGGCAAACCCAGAAAAAGTGGGATTACAGCAGGTGTCAATCACAAATATTTTGAGTTGATTTTCTTGTCATGGCACGGGGCAGAGGAGTGTTTTGATATTAATATTCATAACATTTGGTGGTTGGGGGAGAACAAACCGCAAAATAAACATGGCTAAAGAAATACCAAAATATTAAACAACCAAATTTAATTCTCCCAGAAGTTGGTGAATAGGTAAATTTAAAAAATATTTTTACAAAATGGTTTTGGTGCAATTTGGGATATATGATCATTAGGGCGGGTCGATTTTAAAATCGCTCAATGTCCAAGGAAAATCATACTCTTGGGATCAAAATAAGAAACTTTGCCGAAGGAACCATACCTTTAAAACGAATTATGATGTCCCGGTATTTGTTAAATTCATTTTTCATTTACCTATGTTCTGACTAAATAAATTTCTAAAGAGAAAAATAAACTCCAAAAAGTTAAGAAACATAGCCATTTGCTGATTTTTTCATGTAAAGTTTCAAAAATGGTGATTTTTTGAAATGTTTGTGTGGGTAACCCCCTGAAGGGTTGCAGGGGATTCTAGGAGTGTGCCAATGGCATGGTTGGGTCGGTCCTCCAAAGTTAGAGGGGGTCGGTCATACATTTGTACTCGATTGGGGTTTGATCACTAGAATACGATTTTCCTTGTACATTGAGTGATTTTTTTGCCTCCATACAAATCGACCCAGCCTAATGATCATGGTCCAAAAGTATAAACATATTTTCTAACTAAGGCGAAAAATAAATCCGACGTAGATATTGAAAATGAATAGAGTTTCACTATTGGCTCAACCGATTTTAGAATTTTAAACTAATATTTACTTAAATTTATTTTTTACATATTTTTTAATTTTGGTCTCGATTTTCCAAAATAGCGTAAAATACTTTACAAAAATATTTTTTAAAATACACACTACAATCATTCTAAAAATATAAAATAAAATGTTTTATATGGAGTGATTCCAAATAAATAAATAATATTCATCAAGCTTCAGGTCGTAGTAGTTTTTATATATTTTTTTTTTGCATCCAATATTTCGCAATACCGTGGAATTTCATTCTCAGGGATATGTATGTAAGACAACAACAATGCAAATGTTACTTAGTCTAGCGTAGGTTCACTACCATCTTCAAATGTAAATATTGCACTGACATTGCGAAATATTGGATGTAATAAGGAATTTCATAGAAAAATTACTAAGACCTCGAGCATGATGAACATTATTTATTTATTTGGAACATTAAATAAAAGGTAAACAACTTTAATATTAATATTTTCTGAGGTTTTTATAACAATCGGGGCCTTACGCCTGAAACATAGGAAATCGGAAGTAGTCTTTGAAGATGAACATCAGGCTGGGTCACAAAAACTATGTTTTCACCAACCAAGAATTACATTGTGGTTGTTTAATGATGGTTTGCCAAATATTATGTCCCTACCTCAAGCCATCTGTGAGCTGAATGCTCCTGCATGTATCCTTCAACGTCTATATTTTACATTTTTTTTTGTAATTTTTTACGAGTTAATAGACCACTTGAAATGTATTTTTTCTTGTCTTAAAAAAAATATGTTTTCTATAGAAAAAACTCGTATAGGCTATAAAAAATTACTGATTATTTTTCAAATTTATGGTTTTATTGGAAAGGTTGAACTTTGTCATTTAATAATGGAACACAATATCTTATGACTACATCGACTGGCTCGGTAGTACCTCACCCGATGAACCAAT
Organism: Polietes domitor; assembly: GCA_947397865.1. Lineage (NCBI taxonomy): Eukaryota > Metazoa > Arthropoda > Insecta > Diptera > Muscidae > Polietes > Polietes domitor. Next base: position 99,421 of record CANDYM010000062.1, read on the forward strand.
TTTTTCAAAATGCAAATTTATGCAAAATTCTTCTCAAAGAAGTGAGAGAAATGTTCAGTTCCTGAGAACGATGACAAGTTCATGTTGATGGACACATTCTCAGCCACAGCAGCAACGTTTTCGATGTAACGCACTGGACGAGAACGTACGCGGGTTGGTTTGTCCAATAACGATCCATTTTCATGAACTCGCTTCACAAATTGAGGCACAGGCCGTCTCTACTCGAAAAATTTCAAACGTAAATTACTTACAGTTTACGTTAAAGTCTCACTACTTTGGAAGTAAGTTTTTAATATTTCCCAATTTTGTTCGAGCGTATAGCGTCTCATTTTGCAAATGTCAAACATAAACCTGAAAGTAAAAATAGAAATTAATTTATTCGACCTTTCAAAGTAGGTAGTTCAAATTTAAAATATTAAATGGTCCAAATGGTTATTTTGTCATGATAATATCCTTTAAAAATATAAAGTCAGATATATTTCTTAATAGCTCTAATCCTAGCGAAGAGCACAGGTCCAGGTTGAAGAACATCTATGAATAAATTTAAAGGCTATGGCCATTCTAGTAGTAGTTTGTGTCGTATTCAATTAATTTAAGCAAAATCTTCATATCAAAACAAACATTTCAATCTATGTAGATCTTCTTCAAACAGGTTTTGATCGGATTTTTTTTAAATATTCGTTATTTTCTTCTTTAGGATTTCAGCTATTATAAAATAAACAAGTAAAAAAGGCGTTATGTTCATTCGGGCCGAACTTTATATACCCTCCACCATGGATTGTATTCCACAGAGGCTTTCGATTTTCCTAGAAGTGCAGTAATATTACGTAGCCAAACCAACCAAAACAAATAAAAATATTGAAAAAATAATTTTAAAAATAAATATAATATTTTTATTATTTCAAATCACGCTTATAGGGCAAGGCTATAATACGTTTACACTATATATATCATAATAATACTTCAAGTCAATTTAAAAAATAAATATTCTTATATTTATATTTTCAAAAAAGCTTTAATACCATAAATATTGATAGTGGGTGCTACAGTTGGTTGTCCATTTCCATTCTATTTTAATTCCAAATGTACAAATTTTGGAAATCTAATTTCAGACGTACATAGTGCAAATAATCCTAACTTCATAATTCAACCAATGTTGCCTTAAAAGTAAAAAAGCACAAATTTTGAAAAATCTTTTTATTTTGCGTGTCCATGCAAATTCCATGATTCTAGCTGCGGCCATTTGGTTGGTACCATTTTTATCCCCTTTTTCCTACTTTACCCCCTTAAGAGTAAGACTTTTTAAAATCTATTTGTTTTACGTGTCTACGCAAATAGAGGGATGTAAACACCGAATTTCATCATTCTAGTAAGTCGTTTAGTTGGTACTATTTCTATCCCTCTGTACCCATTGTATCCCTTGAAAGTACGAATGTGGAAAAAAACTTTTATTTTTCGTGTCTATGCAGTCAGAGGAATGTATATTCCTAATTTTTTGACTCTAGCTGCGGTCATTTGGTAGGTACTATTTTTATCCCTTTTTTCCATTTTAACCCCAAAAAAGCACAAATTTCGAAAATCTGTATATTTTATGTGTCTACGCAATCAGAGGAATGTATACACGTAATTTCATTATTGTAGGTGCAACCGTTTGGTTGGTACCATTTTTATCCCTCTATTCCCATTATTATCCCTTAAAAGTACGAATTTGGAAAAAATACTTTTATATTATATATCTACTCAATTAAATGAATGTACACATCGAATTTCGCGTTTCTAGCTGTTGTCATTCGCAATATCAAACAAATATAAGCAGACATTGTGAAATAAACATGTTTAAAAACATTAAATATTAGGGGTTATTAGAGGTAGCTCCTAGCTCATTTCGTTCGGAAGCTAGCGTGCTTTCAACAGACAAACGGAAATGGCTATATCGTCTTAGAATTTTACCACGGCCCAGAATATATATACTTAATGGGGTCTCCGACGAATATTTTAAGGTGTTACAAACGGAATGACAAAGTGAATATACCCCCATCCTTAGGTGGAGGGTATACAAATGTAAGTCTATGGAACAAGTTTTATTTACACTATTAGTCTTAGAACAGTCAGTTTGTCCTACAACAGTATTAATTATTGAATCTTATGTTTCTTTCATTGATTTTGGACTAACCTATTTATGTTTCATACAGTTTAGAACATTTTAAAACTACGCCCAAAATTATGCAACACGTTTTATTTATATTAGTTACCAGTCAGTTAGCCGTACAGCTACGTTCAGTTATTGTTGCACTTTGAGGAGGGCTTACAAAATTTTGTTTGCAAATTACTGTTTATTTTCCTAATAACAAATTTCGATTAACCTACTTCCCGGGTCGTTACCCAATGCTCAAAGCTGTGGTTTAGCCGGTAATTGTATATTTGTTTACATAGCCCCTAAAAGTATGCAATGCTACAATGCTATGAAAATTATACATTAAAATTGTATCAAAAACCTATTAACACTGTTTAATGAGTTATGAAGGCAATAAATAAACAAAAACCTGCTTGAAACTGTGCAAGTATTTAACCACAACTCGCTCTATTTGTTTATTCGATTGCTTGCGAAACTATGAACTAAGTCTATTCTTTGTAATATCTATTACAATTTGCAGGGAACATATAAATCTGGCAAGTACGTTCGCGATACTTTCGAGTAATACGAAATAAATGAAATGAAAGTAATATGAGATCATTAATCATGAGAATGTTGAAGGGCTGGTGGCTACTTGCAAGGGCGGGGAATAATATCAAATGGCGAAGATTCACAGAGTATAAATGACATTCAGTGGCCCGAGAACATGAAGTCGCCAGCAACTATCCATGGACATAACTAGGAATTTACGAGCAATGGTTAGCAGATGATGTCTTGGTATTTCCTTTTGTGATATTTTTTCTAAAGTAGTGAAGTAGATTTGAAGTTAATAAGCTATAATGCCAAGATAATTTATAATGACATCAGGAAGATGATTGCAAAGTTTATTAGAAAATGTAATAATATTTTTTGCAGAAAGATACAAGTGATACTGCAACAGAAATATACATTTCTTACATAGAAATATCAAGGAAAAAATAGAAATTAAAGAAAGAGAATAATTATGAGATAACGAGTGGTACAGGTCACAGCCATATAATGACAAGAGAGGTGGCAGGTGAATATAGAAGAAGATGCATTGAGTGGTACTTAATTGTTAAGTGTGAAAATCAAAATGCATACATCGATTTTCATTGGAAATAACTCATTTCACTGTGTGAGCTTGAAAGTGGTGAAATGATGGCTTCTATTTTTTACGATTTTCTTTTTTGATTTATTTATTACAAAATCAATCAGAATTACAGTGAAAAATCATCAAAGTTATATTTTTTCATTAGTTCATAAACACAAGGTAAAGAAACAATGATAAATCCAAGAAAAAATAGGTTATGGAAAAATTATTTTTTTATTTTTTTTTTGTAATCTCGTTGCACCATTAGAAAAAATTGAAAAAAAAAATATTTTTCCATAACCGATTTTTTCTTGGATTTTTCATTGTTTCTATACCTTGTGTTTATGAACTAATGAAAAAAATATAACTTTGATGATTTTACACTGTAATTCTTGTTGATTTTGAAAAAAATAAATCGAAAACAAGTAAAAACGGTGTTAAGTTCGGCCGGGTCGAACTTTATATACCCTCCACCATGGATTGCCTTCCACAGAGACTGCCGATTTTCGTAGAGGTGCAGAAATATTACAGGAAAATTTACATTTTTATACACTCCACGAGAGTATTATGTCTTTGTGTATTTGTTTGTAACACCCAAAAGGAAGGGAGATAGACCCATTGTTAATTATGCCGATCGGCTTAGAATCGCTTTCTGTGTCGATTTAGCGATGTCCGTCCGTCTGTCCATCTATTGTTGTAATCACGATACAGGTCGTAATTGTAGCCACAACCAAACGAAACTTTGCACAACGAAGTTTCTCGAGATAAGAACGAACGCTGTTTAATTTGAAGAAAATCGGTCCAGATTTAGATATAGCCCCCATACGAATTTCACTCCAGATTTGACTCTTTTCACTCTAGATACCACATAGTTTAACAGATTTTCTTCAAAATTTGCAAAACATCTTATAGTTCAACTAGAAACACCTGTGGTAACAATGTGTTAGATCGGTTCAGATTTATATATAGCTCCCATACAAATTTCGCTCCCGATTTGACTTTTTCCGCTCTAGAAACCACATATTTTATCAGATTGTCTTCAGATTTGACAAAACAACTTATATTTAAACTCGGAACACCTATGGTGAAAATAGGTCAGATCGGTTCAGACTTATATATAGCTCCCATTAAAATTTCGCTCCCGATTTGACTTTTTCTACTCTAGACATCACACATTTTACCGGATCTTCTTCAAATTTGCTAAAATATCATATACTTCCACTAGGAAGACCCATAGTGAAAATGGGTCATATCGGTTCAGATTTATATATAGCTCCCACACAAATTTCTCTCCCGATTTGACTTTTTCCACTCTATAAACCACATATTTTAACAGATTTTTTCAAATCTAGCAAAATACCTTATATTTCAACTGGAAACACCCATTGCGAAAATTGTGCAGATCGGTTCAGATTTATATATAGCTCCCATAAAAATGTCGCTCCCAATTTGACTTTTCCGCTATAGAAACCACATATTGTATCAGATTTTTCAAAACATCTTATACTAGAATTAAGAACACCTGTGGTGAAAATACGTCAGATCGGTTCAGATTTACATATAGCTCCCATTCAAATTTCGCTCCTGATTTGACTTTTCTGCTGTAGAAACCACATATTTTAACAGATCTTCTTCATATTTGACAAAATATCATATGCTTCTACTAGAAACACCCATGGTGAAAATGGGTGAGATCGGTTCAGATTTATATATCGCTCCCAATTTGACTTTTTCCGCTCTAGAAACAACATACTTTATCAGATTGTTTTCAAATTTGCCAAAACATCTAACATTTAAACTAAGAACACCTGTGGTGAAAATAGGTCACATCGGTTCAGATTTATATATAGCTCCCATACAAATTTCGCTACCGGATTGACTTTTTCCGATCCAGAAACCACTTATTTTCAGAGAATTTCTTCAAAATGAGCATAACACTTTATACTTGAACTAGAGGAACATATTGTGTAAGTGGGTCACATTCCATACTTGGATATAGCCCCGATACAAATATTCTTCTCGATTTGACAAATTGGGTCAGGTCATGTCAGTCTATGATTAGGAAATATACAAAAATTCTTCCCGTTTTCAATTTTCTACCGAATTGAATTGTATTTGGATTGGAAGTGGAGTGTATCATATAGTCGGCCCCGCCCGACTTTAGCCTTGTTTTATTTGTTTATAATGTCCATTTTAGGTGATTCAGATAATTTGAATAACATATAAAATGAAATTATTTGAAAAGTAAAAAATAATGATTTGAACTGGGATATTGTCCTGGCACAAGACCATTTTGCATCTATATTTAATATAATGCAAATTTATTTACAAATGGCATGGTGACATTTATTACTTGACTGCAGACTGCCACTATCATGATTTCCACCCTATCAAAGGCTTCGCAGCGACTTTTCCACATAAAACCCGGCCTCTTTAAGGAAATGATCGTTGGCACGGCAGAAGTATTACATGTATTACCTGCATATACACATACTTACATATGCAACTCAATGAGATGCTTGTAAATGCACATTTTATTACTTGGTGCTATTTTTTAAACGCAAATTCGGCAAGTGAGTTGTACTTCTCGTTCGTTTGTGAGAATCATTTTCTTAAAGAGGCCGGGTTTGATGTTGAAAAGTCGCTGCGAAGCCACTTGAAAAGACTTTTGACATGGTCGAAATCATGATCGTGGTAGTCTGCACCCAAGTAATAAATGTCACCATGCCATTTGTAAATAAATTTGCATTCTATTAAATATAGATGCAAAATGGACTTGAGCCAGGACAATATCCCAGTTCAAATCAAATATTGATTACAGACCAAAAAAAATACAAACAAAAAAACTAAAGTAAAAAATAATTTCAATATAAATTTTCTAGACGAACAACCTGTAAATATTTATATTTTTTTTTCAATTTTTTTTGAAATAGAATATGCTTTTGCGAAAAAAAACTAAAAAATTTCAATTTTGCAAATGGTCTAAGTGGTCTAAGTCATTGCGTCTTCTGAAAGTAGTGGTTCCCTAAGAGGTACCAACGTTGTCGATTTTTTATAAAAGTTCGATATAGTAGTAGGATATTCTTTGTTTGTGCTTTGGTGGAAAAATATTTTTCAATCGACTCAAACATAAATCATTGTATATCTCAGAACGGATAAAGTGTGACTTAGGCCACTACAATTCTAACTGGCACATTTAATTGTGAAGTGTGAACATCCGAATGTATCTATCGTTTTTCATCAGAAATATCTCATTTCATTCATAACTGATCTGCTTTCCTGATGATGTTGATGAAAATGTAGCTTTTCTGGGTTTTTCCATTTTCCTGAATATTTTTAGTTTTTTTCTTCGAATTTTGTAATAACAAAATTGTTCGTCAGACACTTACAAATAGTTTCAAAACTACTAGCAGAATTATAAAATTATGTAAATAATTCTTAGAGATAATTCGATTTCGGATTTTTGTTGTGTTAACATTTCTGGAAAAATCTATTGAAAATAGACAAATTCACAAAAAGACTATATAGGATCCCTAGATATGAAAATTATATATTGTTGTTGTTTGTATGTATTGTTGGTCTGTTATGTTGTATGTGTTGTCATTTATTTTGGTTTAAGACCAAAGCTGCAACAATAAAGATCTCACTTTGCCTTTTTGCTAATTTTGGGTTCTGCTGAAGACTTCAACACAACCTTTGGTCTTAAACCAAAATAAATGACAACAAATTATATATTGTTTCACAATAAGTTTTTCTATTCTGTGCCATAGTCTATTCTGATAATTCTATATTATGACATCTTAACTGATAACAATATTGTATGCTTATATATATTTTGGTATGTATATATTTATTCTCGTCATTCCATTGTGGAACATGAGGCCATTATATTTGTCTCAACTCTATGCAGTTCACTTCTGTGTCCACAACATCGTTCAAGTAATTGCTGTTATAAAAGGAAGGATATGGAAGTCCTCCATCATCAAATATTTGTGACAAATACTACAGTCTCCTTTGACCAGCCCAGCAACTTTGTGGCTCTCAACTACATATAGCCAGTGGTGTGGTATGGTTATATCACTACACATACTTTAGTGTTAGTTTACGACAATACTCAAAAGCGACGATAGGAAAATATATAGCACAGCTAAGTTTAAGTTTCTTTACTCTGTCCAGAATTCAAAGCACACACATATGTGAGTATCATCGTTTTGTTTGCTGAAATTATTTATGCCACTTGCCTGGTGGCTACTACAGGCCGGAAGGCTTTGTCTATTCTTCGTCCTCACTTTCCCTCTTGACACCACTATCTCTCTCTCTCTCCCTCTCTGCTTACTATGAGTGGAAATGTTGATTTTGTCTTATCCTCTCTCTATCCTAGTACACATTGTTATTTGATTGTCCTCTTAGGCTATGTAAGAGGATTTAATTATACTGTGTATCATAGAAAATGTGGCACAAAATTACACCACCTAATTGGGTTGTTGCCACAGAGATATTAAACACATATTGGAAATAACTACAGTTAGGATTGAAATAATTTAGAAGGAGGTTATAAGTGATGGAAGGCAATAGACCTTGTAATTAGATTCAATGTAAATAAATCATATCAATGGATGGAGGACAGAAAGTAAATTTTTTGTATTATCATTTTGAACCTTTACTGCTACAGATAGCAAATTAGTTTAATGCCTGTTTGTAATAATTGAATTTAAAAAATGTGGTTTATTTTCATTGAAATTTAAAAGCAAAACAGTCCCACGTGTAGCACCTTAATACCAGCTGAGACATTTTACAAATTTCTAATTTCAGACATTTTGTGGTAGTGGCATCATTAATTATTTCTACGCAGATTCAATTCATTTTTTTAAGATATTCAAAACAAACGTTGTTCGTTATCCAAGCTCATCGACATTATTACAACAATTGAATTTAAAAATGTGGATATTTTTAATTCGAATTGAAAGCCAAAGTAGCCCCATATGTACCAACTTAACTACTGCTGAGAAGTTTTGTAAAATTTTAAGAGACATTCTGTGGTTGTGGCGTCATTATTTATTTCTACGAAATTTAATTAAAAATTTGTTAAGAAATTGGAAATGGTGACCATAAATATGCATTAAATTTTATTGGATTGCGACGCCGTAAAGTATGCTGTATACTTTTGATATTGGTTCAATAAAAGTGTAAAATATTTAGGCAAATCCTTTAAGTATGCCAAAAGTTATTACTTTTATTGCTTTAAGTTTTTATGTCCATCAAATACCAACCCTTAAACTTTGCCTCAAATTATTTGGTAAACAGCTCATTATTTTAGACATTACAAATAAATTGTTTATTTCACACACACACAATTTAGTAACTATTCTGTATTACACGTAGAATCAAATGTCATATGTGTTATCCTTTCGCTTGACATCTATTATCGCTCGTGCATTTTTGCGGCATAGTTTACATAAATGTCCATCATTTGAATTGACTCTTTTGCTGTCAACTGGTATGCTTCTGCCAATGACCATATTTGCATTTGGTCGCTGATCTCCTGCGGTCAAAGCAATTTAACCCGGCATGTGCAATATGCAAATGACCAAATTCCACAACAAAACAAAATTACACAAATTAAAATGACAAACCATTGTTGGGCATTTTTCACTCATTTTCAGTCGACAATTGAAACAGGATTTTAATTACAGCCACTGACACCCGTCCTGGGTGGAATTAGATTGATTTTTTCGAATTCCAGGCCTTTAGAGTAAAATTGTTGCGTTTGGTGTTATTCAATAGAAGCTCGAATTTGAATTTGGGTTATAAGAGTGCTATTCCATCAGGACTATCAATCAGTGTGAATGTATGTGATTATATGGTGTACAGTAATGAAAAATGTAATTAATTTTGGATGTTGGATGACATTAGCAAGCGAGTTCATAAAAATTTAATTTTGAATACAAATACTTGTGTAAATTAGATTTTTTCAATGGAAGAGGTGCTCTTCCTTAATGGACTATTCTGCCTAAAATGTGTTATTTAAAGTTTTTGAAAAACATTTTTCTTTTCATTTCTATAGATTTTTAAGTTCTTTGGAATGGTGTCGTTGAAAAAAATATATAAATTCATTATTACCTTTATTTTTAGGATATTTAGGATATAAAAATAAATTTAACATTTGAAATCTTCATAAAAATTATGCAATATTACCAAATTCCTCGCAATACTTAATAATTTTAAATTTATTGGACCCCGAGTCGTTTTTTTCCAGCATATATTTTTTATTGGACGTTATTAGTTGCATTAATGAAAAGAGTTAAAGTGTTTT
>CANDYM010000063.1:0-106127 GCA_947397865.1 Polietes domitor
TAAATATAAAATTTTTATTATTTCAAGCCACGATTGTAGGGCAAGGCATACTATATATATATAAAATTGGAACGTATATATTACTGACCACGAGAAAGTTCAATTTGATGCCGAAATTTGGATTTTCGTTTTGTGGACGGAGTGGGCGTGGCAATAGTGTTTTTTTTTAGGCTGAAAATTGCTACATATATTTTACTGACCACGAGAATGATCAATTTGATGCCGAAATTTGGATCTTCGTTTCGTGGGCGGTGGGGATGTGGCAAAAGTGTTTTTGAGCTAGAAGGCTGAACAATTGGAACGTATATGTTACTGACCACGAGAAAGTTCAATTTGATGTCGAAAATTGGATTTTCGTTTTGTGGGCGGCGTTGGCATGGCAATAGTGTTTTTTGAGCTGAAAATTGGTACATATATATTACTGACCACGAGAAAGATCAATTTAATGTCGACATTTGGAATTTCGTTTTGTGGGCTGAGTGGGTGTGGCAGTGGTGTTTTTTTTGAGATAGATGACTGAAAATTGCTACCTATATTTTACTGACCACGAAAAAGATCAATCTGATGCCGAAATTTGGATTTTCGTTTCGACGTGGCAAAAGTGTTTTTTGAGCCAGAAGGCTGAAAATTGGATTGTATTTATTACTGACCACGACAAAAAACAATATGAAACCTGATTTTAATTTTACCATTTTTTTGCCTGCCGAAGCGGGCGGGGCTAGTATATATATATATAACGATATAATACTTCAAGTCAATTCAAAAAGTAAATAAAGAGTGATTTTTTTGAGGTTAGGATTTTCATGCATTAGTATTTGACAGATCACGTGGGATTTCAGACATGGTGTCAAAGAGAAAGATGCTCAGTATGCTTTGACATTTCATCATGAATAGACTTACTAACAAGCAACGCTTGCAAATCATTGAATTTTATTACCAAAATCAGTGTTCGGTTCGAAATTTTTTATCGACAAATTTTGTTCAGCGATGAGGCTCATTTCTGGTTGAATGGCTACGTAAATAAACAAAATTGCCGCATTTGGAGTGAAGAGCAACCAGAAGCCGTTCAAGAACTGCCCATGCATCCCGAAAAATGCACTGTTTGGTGTGGTTTGTACGCTGGTGGAATCATTGGACCGTATTTTTTCAAAGATGCTGTTGGACGCAACGTTACGGTGAATGGCGATCGCTATCGTTCGATGCTAACAAACTTTTTGTTGCCAAAAATGGAAGAACTGAACTTGGTTGACATCTGGTTTCAACAAGATGGCGCTACATGCCACACAGCTCGCGATTCTATGGCCATTTTGAGGGAAAACTTCGGAGAACAATTCATCTCAAGAAATGGACCGGTAAGTTGGCCACCAAGATCATGCGATTTGACGCCTTTAGACTATTTTTTGTGGGGCTACGTCAAGTCTAAAGTCTACAGAAATAAGCCAGCAACTATTCCAGCTTTGGAAGACAACATTTCCGAAGAAATTCGGGCTATTCCGGCCGAAATGCTCGAAAAAGTTGCCCAAAATTGGACTTTCCGAATGGACCACCTAAGACGCAGCCGCGGTCAACATTTAAATGAAATTATCTTCAAAAAGTAAATGTCATGGACCAATCTAACGTTTCAAATAAAGAACCGATGAGATTTTGCAAATTTTATGCGTTTTTTTAAAAAAAAAGTTATCAAGCTCTTAAAAAATCACCCTTTATAAGAAAACAATCTTCAAAAAAGCTAAATTACTAGGGTATCCCACCGATTACATTTTTTCGATTACTCGAATAATTGTTTTCAAATATTTGTTCGAATAATCAAAAAATCATGATTTTCGAATAACATATAATTTCAATAAATTGACCCAAATAATCGATTAATCGATATTAAAACTTTTAATAAATATACTGAAATCAATATTTTAAATTTATATAAAATCATCCAACCGTTTGCTTTTTTTGGCGATGTTCTATATTTAACCATGGAATTGTGGACAAACTGTTTGGATAAGTCCAGCCATAATACAAGCATTATAAATGAATTAAATCATAAATACATCATGAAGATTATTATATTGTTAATTATTGCTATTATTAAAATATTCTAAAATACAATTAGATATTTCCATCGACTACATAACAAATATGCTTTCAATTTATTCGGAATTTCGAATTAAAACTTAAGTATATTCTGCTTCATATAAGAAGAAAAATATATATCAGAATATTTCAGAAATATTATATCACGTAGACGTATATATATATCAGAATATTTCAGAAATATTATATCACGTAGACGTAGTGCCATATAGGAAAGACATACCCGCAAACTTCTGTTTTATTTCGAAATGTATTTACACATAAATATGGAAAAGTAGTGCCTAACATTGAACATTTTTCACTTTTATTTTCTATTTTTTCATTTTTCTTGCTATTTAACTCTTATTAATTATGTTTTAATGAGTTGAGCAACTATTCGATTAATCGAATAACTCTTCAGGCGTTTATTCGATTAAAAAGAAACTCTTTGTTCTCGAATAAACGATTAATCAAATATACATATACAGAATTTCCTTATTCTGTATGCAACCTTTTATTTGATACTATTTTTATCCTTCAATTCCCATTATACCCCTAAAAAGTACTAATTAAAAAAATGCTTTTATATTATTCCTCAATTAGAGGAATATACACACCGAAACAGACATATTGAAAACACATGATTAAATACTCTAAATATTAAGGTTTATTAGGGGTATTTTCAGTCCTTATGAGGGAACATTTTTCCCTTTGGGCCAAATTCGCCCAATTGCAATCCCAGCCGATCTACGACTATAAGACACATTTATGGAAAATTTGGACCTAATATCTTCTTTTGTTTAGATGCTCGCGTGCTTTTAACAGATGGACATGAAAAATTACCAGTGTTTTAATGTTCGTATACATTAATATCAATTTAATTCATCTCAATTGACCTTCGCCACATTTTTTGTACTTTTTAACTACTTTTAACAATTTTACACCCAACAGGTAAAAATTACATTCTCCATTTAGATTTGGATTTCTATTTTTGCTTAAATTGATATTAAGGCTTTAAAGAAAACAGCACTAATATTTATAATTCAAAGTGAAAAAACTGAAGGCCAATGTTCTCCGACTATAAATCAACAGATTTTTATTAATTATCATAAATTTACAATACGTCTAATGAATAGTCAACAATTGAGAAAAGCTAAAGTCAATGTACTCCGACTTTAAATCAACATCTTTATATTACGAATTTCAAAATCTATACTAAATTTCTAATACGTCTAACGAATAGTCTAATAACCTCTGTTCTGGGGAATTTATTGTAATTGAATTTTGATTTAAATATGTGCAGCGTAAAATTCAATTTCAACCAGGCCTCCTCCGTTCACATTGAATGTTATCTACTCGATCGGGCTGATGAAATATAGAAGTTCCCTTGGTACATAAATTGATAAGCTAGCAGATTCGACATAAACTGATAAGCTTGAAAGCAAGTGCAAATTAACATTTCACTTGGGCAAATGCTACTATAACAAAGGTCTAAGTAGGAAAAGTACACTGAAAACTACTCTAAATGAAAGGTTAAAGTCTGGCGGAGTCGAACGACTATGTTATAATACACCCAAGCAAAAAATGGAAGTGTTTTCGTAGGAAACACATTTTAATCGCATCCCAAAATACAAATGAGAATTTTTGGGCAATTGAAGAAGTTCTTTTAATTAACTTCCAAAAAGTCGATAACTTAAGATATTATTTTAGCTTTTTGGCAACACTGGTTTAAACAGCTGACGCACGTTTCGTGTTTTGTTTCACTGTCAAACATCTTCAGTTTGGTTATAATTTTATCATGAATCGCCTTACAAACGAACAACGCTAGCAAATTATTGAATTTTATTATCAAAATGCGTGCTCTGTTAAGAAAGTTCATCGCGCGCTTCCATTTTATGGTCACTGAAGCGGTTATTCGGGCTATTGTGACTAAATTTCGCACCAATTTACATTGTTGGACATTAAATTACCAACACGCTTACGTAGAGTGCGAACTGAAGAAAATATCGCAGCTGATCTGAACCGATATGCCACTTGCTAAGATCGGTTCAGATTTAGATATTGTCCCCATACAAATGTCGCTCCCGATTTGACTTTTACCGCTCTAGAAACCACATATTGTACCCGATTTTCTTCAAATTTGGCTTAACACATTATAACCTATCCAGAAACAGCTATAGTGAAAGTGGGTAATGTCGGTTCAGATTTAGATATAGCCCCCATACAAATATTGCTCCTGATTTGACAATTGCCGCTCTAGAAACCACACATTGAACCCGATTTTCTTTAACTTTGGCAAAACATCTTATAATGCAACTATAAACACCTATGCAGAAAGTGGGTAAGATCGGTTCAGATTTAGATATATCCCCCATACAAATATCGCTCCAGATTTCACATTTTCCGCTCTACAAACCACACATTGTACCCGATTTTCTTTAAATTTGGCACAACATCTTATAATCCAGCTAAAAACGCTAATGGTGAAAGTGGGTATGATCGGTTCAGATTTAAATATAGCCCAATACAAATATTGCTCCCAAATGTTTAACCGATTTTGGCCACATTATACATATTATATTTCACATATTTCGTTCCAGGTTTCAATATACCCCCATACAAATGTCCTTTCCGATTTAAATTTTTTTTGTCAAACACATACATTTACAGGATACAAAAATCCTTTCCATTTTCACAGAATTAAATTGTATTCGGATAGAAAGTGGAGTGTATTATAGAGTCGGCCTCGCCCGACTTTAGCCTTTCCTTACTTGTTTTTTGTTCAAAACTGGGTAAAAAATTATAAAAATTATACATATGAAGGGAGTTCAGCTAAAATAGTGCACATCGACAAGCCTTTGACTGTATATGAGTGCTATCTAATAGGAGGTTTTCAAATTACTATTTTAGATTTATCTATATCCGCCAAAAGAAAACCAAATAAATGCTATACAAAAACAGAGACAGATAAAACTAACAACAAATAGCTGGCTTTTTCGCGTGCGAAGCAGCGGGTACTGCTAGTTTAACACAAAAAAATACACCGGAAAACATGATTTTAAGACTTATTTTCAGGAGCGTTTAGCTCAGAGATAGAACAGATGGATGATCTAGGAACTAAATATTTTGCAAATCATCATTAAACACTGCTTTGGAAATGTTTTTTCCATTTTTATGGACGGCGACTCAGTCTAATATACATTAGAGTGGCTTCTTTTGTGAGGAAGGAAAAAAATTGTCGATGTTCCCGAATAAAATGAAAGATTGGTTTGTTTTATGTGTTCTCCCAAAATATTTCGCTTTTATCATTGTCCGTTCGTGAGCTGGTAACAAGTATAAAGTAACATCTATAAATCAGGTTTTTTCTTGAATAAAAACATGATATCGTTTATTTGATGTCAAATTACCATTTCTATAAAATATTTGTTTTATAGAGGACGAAAAAAAAGATTTTTTAAAAGGTATGACCAATTGAGAATTAGTAAAATAAAGATAAAAGGTCGGATGAAGAAACATTGAAATGATATCGTAGCGTAGATACAATTCAAAGATTATTATTTTAGATTATTTTATTATTATGTCTTTGTGCATTTGTTTGTAACACCCAAAAGGAAGCGAGATAGACCCATTGTTAATTATACCGATCGACTTAGAATCACTTTTTGAATCGATTTAACAATGTCCGTCTGTCTGTCTGTCCGTCCGTCTGTCCTTCTATTGTTGTAATCAAATTACAGGTCGCAATTATAGTCCGATCTTAACAAAAATTGGCACAAGTAAGATTTGTAGATGAAGGAGGAACGCTATTTAATTTGAGGAAAATCGGTTCAGATTTAGATATATCCCCCATACAAATGTAGCTCCCGATTTGACATTTTCCGCTCTAGAAACCACATAATGAATCCGATATTCTTTAACTTTGGCAAAACATCTTATAATGCAACTATAAACACCTATGCAAAAAGTGGGTAAGATCGGTTCAGATTTAGATAAAGTCCCCACACAAATGTAGCTCCCGATTTGACATTTTCCGCTCTAGAAACCACATAATGAATCCGATATTCTTTAACATTGGCAAAACATCTTATAATGCAACTATAAACACCTATGCAGAAATTGGGTAAGATCGGTTCAGATTTAGATATAGCCCCCATACAAATGTCGCTCCCGATTTGACTTTTACCGCTCTAGAAACCCCATATTGTACCCGATTTTCTTCAAATCTGGCTTTACACATTATTATATAACTAGAAACAGCTATACTGAAAGTGGGTAAGATCGGTTCATATTTAGATATAGCCCCCATACAAATATCGCTCCAGATTTGACATTTTCCGCTCTACAAACTACATATTGTACCCGATTTTCTTTAAAATTGGCAGAACATCTTATAATGCAACTATAAACACCTATGGTGAAAGTGGGTATGATCGGTTCAGATTTAAATATAGCCCCAATACAAATGTTTAACCGATTTTGGCCAAACTATACATATTATATTTAACATATTTCGATCCACGTTTCAATATACCCCCATACAAATGTCCTGTCCGATTTAAAATTTTTTGTCAAACACCTACATTTACAGGATACAAAAACCCTACCCGTTTTCACTTTATTACCGAATGGAATTGTATTCGGATAGAAAGTGGAGTGTATCATAGAGTCGGCCTCGCCCGACTTTAGCTTTTCCTTACTTGGTTTAATATGAAAACTCCAACTTAAAAAATCAGAAAGAATTAGGCGTAGTCCAGAAGATTATAAACAAACCATGTATGGAGAAATAATAATGATTAAAAAACTGTAATAAATGTAGTCGACCGAAAACGCTATTTTTGAACGAATGTATGCATTGAGTTTTCTACTAAAACCGATTTTTCAAAATTCATTTATATGCTTTCATTGACTTTTTTGTTTTAAGTTTTTAATACCTGAAGTGTTATTTAGGGGACATTGGCCCATGGAAACGGGAGACCGATATCAAATCAATATTAGAAACTGCTGCATAAAGGAGAAAAATATAATTTTCTAATGTTAATTGTTTTGTTTTTTTTTTTTTTTTTGAAGTAATCTGAACTTTTATTAGGAGTAATAAATACCAATAAAATATGTTTTAATTCTTTATCATGGAATGTTGAAAATATACAATTCAAATATAATATATGTTAACGATCCATCATATGATCAGTCAGCGCCGCCTACATCTCGAAATAAAAACTTATCACTGGTGTTGATGGAAACGCCATCACTGCCATTCTTGGGTTTCTGAGACAGATGGTAGTCCCTGCCAAATAAATAAATTATTAAAAAATTAAATTTGGTTTGTTTCTTAAATTTTCTCCTCTAGACTTCGTCTAGGGGAGACCAACAGGGCCGCCAAACTGGTAGGATTCTGTTCAATATCCATAAATATTTTACAACAACTATATCAAATTGAATTGGTCGATTTTTTAACAAAAACTGAAGTGGTTTATATTTGACGTGTTTTTTTGGCGATTTCTGACAATTGTTTTTTTTTTGCTTTAGAGGTACAAAATAATCTGACAATCCTGATATTTACCAATTTTGTTCGAGAGCCATTTTGCAAATGTCAAACATAAATCTGAAAATGAAAATAAAAATTAAAATTAATGTTATTCTCCCTTTCAAGGTCAAAGTAATCGGTAGTTAAAATTTTAAATGACCCACCCTAACATACATTTATAAAGATAAAAAAAATAATATATCGGAAAATGTTATACACAGATTGTACTCTGGTGAAATCAATATTTTCACTATTCCAACAATTTATCCGAAAAAGGGAACTACGAATGCCCCGACTAATCATATTAGCTAAATCCATTTGCACGGAGAAAATCGTCAATCACAATTTTGAAGCAAAAATGCAACGTTTTTTAGTTTATTTTATTTTGAGAAACAAGAAAGTCAAACAGTTCAATTCTATATACTTTTCAAAATTACAATTAATCAGTTTTATTAATAAATGTTGAATAAATTGTAGCGACATAAGCCATACTCGTATATTCGTACTGATAAGGAATGTACATACGTAAGTACGCACATACATACATGTGTACAAAGGTCCCACAATCGAATTAACCTCACGTGCCTTTATCTCCCCAACAATTCTATTCTATTAATATTAAGAACAATGAAAATTGTGTCGCATTATCAGGAATCATAAGAGATTTATTTGCAAAGCAAAAGTAAGAAAAAAAGTAAAATGAGGAAAGCTCAAAATCTGTTTATTTTATTTCCATGAATCGCAAATCCACCAAAAGTTGTTCCCCAGCACACTTGTAGGCGGCATTACCAACAAATGATTGAATTCAACCAGTTTTTATAGCGTTGCCGGGGGGATTTTGGGCTTTGTTATTTTTATTTTTCGTTGTCGCGGCTAAAACGTTTATATCACATTTCATGTGATTCCATTTGTTTGAGCGGCCGGAAGTGTGGTGGGAGGTGTGTGAGCCGGAAATATGTTATTGCCAACAGCACACAGAGCAGACTACATATACATATATAGTCTGTATTCAACTGTCAACATATGGAATTTTCTTATTGGTTTTATGGGGTTAAACATTTATAGCAACACTTGAACATCCGCACATCGAACATCCCCGCAACGCGCAGCATCCACAGAAACAGAAACACAAACATGAGCACTGCAAATCCATCGACATTAACAAGCTGGATTTTTTTATTTAATACAGGTACACATATTTTGTTTGGGTGTGTGTGTGCTTTTGTGGTGGCATGTGTGGCTTGAAATTGTTGCAAAACATACCAGACAGACGGAACGTCTGCCGTTCTACAATGTTACTGACACTTTGCACTGACACATAGAAAATTGCTGCACAGTGGATCACTAATGAACAGAATCTGAATCGGGTAACATATATGGATATATTAGAGTGGGTCACGACAATCTATATATATATATATATATAAATGAATATGTGTTTGTTCTTTATAGCAGCCTAAACTACTGAAACGATCTTCTTGAAATTTTCACAGTATGTTCATGCTGAACCGGTGGTGAAAATAGGCTATATAAATGTTTGTTATTTTCAGTGGGCGTGGCACCTCCCACACAAATTGGGATTTTATTCGTTTTTTATAAATTAGCATATTCGGAGTACTGTGTAGAGTCTTGAATTTTTGTGAAAGTTCACTAATTATTATTCTGCACAGTTTTGACAAAAATGGGCGGTATTGGAAATAATTTTGAATATTGTTAGTTCCATGACACCTAGAGTGCTGAAATTTTGTGTAAGTGCATCTAGCATCAATGTACGTAGTTGTGCCAAAAATGGGCGTGGCACCTCACATATGAAGTTAAAACCCAA
The DNA here is from genome assembly GCA_947397865.1 of Polietes domitor. NCBI lineage: Eukaryota > Metazoa > Arthropoda > Insecta > Diptera > Muscidae > Polietes > Polietes domitor. Next base: position 9,417 of record CANDYM010000063.1, read on the forward strand.
TTTTGAATATTATCAGTTCTATGACACCTAGAGTGCTGCAATTTCGTGTAAGTGCATCTAGCATCAATATGCGTAGTTGTGCCAAAAATGGGCGGTATTGGAAAAGTGGGCATGGTACCTCCCATACGAAGTTATAACCAATTTTCGAATATATTCAGTTGTATGACAAACACAATACTGAAATTTTATGTGCTTGCATCTAGCATAAATCTGCGTAGTTGTGTCAAAAATGGGCGTTATTGGAAAAGTGGGCGTGGTACCTCCCATACGATGTTAAAACCTATTGTCGAATATATTCAGTTCTATAACAGCTACAAAGCTGAACTTTCGTGAGAGTGCATCTAGCATAAACCTGCGTAGAAACCTGATTTTAATTTCCGTCTGTTTTTCTGCCTGGCGAAGCGGGCGGGCGTTCAGCTAGTAGTTATTAAAGTTACCACTCTAAATTAAATGATGGCTCCACGGCCAACCTAATGTAAATAACACTATGCCACAAACATTTCGATGAAGGCCTATATATAACATTCAGATGTATTTTGACTTTCTAAGCCCGAAAACGATATTAGAAAATGATAAACAAGGATATTTGTTCAATTTTTACTAAAATTCCATTTTTCACTTCGGACAACTGTAATATTTGTACTCACAGTGTGGAAATATTGCTCCGATCTCACCCGCTTAAATGGCTGATTCAGGTAATCAAGTGATGCAAATTTCACATAGAAACAATGGTTTAAGAACAGCCTCCAAAAATGAGAAAATGAGGTTATCTCAACGCCATATACGGTAGTTTTGCTTGTTGATATAGCCACTGAGATGAAAATGATCTTTATGAAGGCTAAACTGAAGGTCGATCTCTTCTCAAAAATTTTACACGTAAATTTCTTACAGTTTGTGGTAATGACTCACTACTTTGGAAGTAAGTTTCTATTATTGCCCAATTTTGGTCGAGCGTATAGCGTCCCATTTTGCAAATGTCAAACATAAACCTGAACATAGAAATAAGTAAAAAGGCGTTAATTTCGGTCGGGCCGAATTTTATATACACTCCACCATGGAGTGTATTTTACAGTACTATCGGTAGAGGCTGTCGACATTACACAGAAGTGCACTACCATGTTGGGAAAATTGGGAATCTTCATTATTATAATATAAATTGTCCTCTACTCTATATACAAATTAATATAATTATTATTCAGAAAATTTCAAAAATGTGCCCTAAATATTATTAGGTAGAAACAATTTCCCTCAAGCCCGAGGTTTCCGGGTTTGTAGATATCAGCTACAGCCTAAATTCGTACCTCTTATTTTCTGCGCCTACGTAGATAGAAGTGCAAATACTGAATATCATGATTCTAGCTGCAACCGTTTGATTGTAGCCAAATTTAATTAAATTTAGATCCTGAAGCTGCGAATATCGGAAGATATCTTTATTATTCGCGGCACAGCCGCCAGAGAATTGGACACACCAAATTTCATTATTATAGCTGCAGCAGTTTGGTTGCTACCATTTTTATCCCCATTCGCCCCATTTTCTACCCAAAAGTACAATTTTCGACAAAATCCTTTTTATTTCGCATCTTCAGAGTCAGATAAATGTACAACCGAATTTCATTCTTATAGCTGCAGTCATTTGGTTGGTACCATTTTTATCCCCATTCACCCCATTTTCCGACTAAAAGTACAAATTTCGAAAAAAAATCCTCTTTATTTCGCATCTTCACAGTCAGATGAAAGTACACACCCAATTTCATGAGTTCAACAACATCGGTTTGGTAGGTACCATTTTTATCCCTCTTTTCAAATTGTATCCCTTAAAAGTACGAATTTTAAAAAATCCCTCTATTTTACGTATATACGCAATTAGACGGATGTTCATTCCAAATTTCATGTTTCAAGCTGTTATCGTATCATTGGTACCATTTGTATCCCTCTTGTCCAATTTCACAGTCTAAATATTAGTGATAAAATACCAAAAAGACATGTGAGTCCCAGTCTTGCCCAAAGTCATGCTCTTTTCTTTATGGGCCTCGGTGTCATTTTTGTAAAAAGTGATCATTTTCTCGGGCTCATATCTTGCAAGACGATTAGACTTTTGATTTTCTCTCTGCAGCAAGGTTTTAGCTCTTGTCGTAAACAACAAATATTGTGAACTTATAAAACCAAAAATACCTCATCTTCATGGTCAAAATCGCAAATATTTTCGAACAAATCTTATAGGCTGCAGTTTGTTTAGGTAGCGTATACGTGCTGTTGATTAATGATAATATCACTCATACGCAACGTAGTCGGAATGACCATAAACAGAAATAGTCCTGCAAGATATATTTTTCCTACCTAAACGGTGTTAAGAATCATTACTAGGAAGTTCATATGTTCCAGACTGTTGTTTATTCAGATCTTAAGTACATTTTAGTAGTTGATTATTTCCTTGAATTTGCTACCTATGGACCTGAACAGGGTAAAATTGTTAAAAAAAAAATCGAATTAAAAAATGCGATTTTGACCTTGAAGATGAAGTTTTTTGATTTTATATGTTCACAACTTTTGTTCTTTATATACCCGATGAGAGAAATTTCACCAAGATTGGTTGTAATAAGTGTAATCTAGAATTTTATATAGGTAATTCGGATGGGTTATAAGAGCGGGCCACATCATAGCATTGTGGGCCTCCTAAAGGTCCGATGTATGATGTGGATTCTTATGTGGTAATGGTGTGGATTGGCGAAATATTTTTGTGGCGACTAAATCACTTTCACGGTAGGTATTCCTAGTTGAACTATAACCTGATGTGGATAATATTGCCTTTTCCATGATCCATAAAGTTTGTTTTTTATTTTGCAAATAAGAGAACACTTCGATTTGTGCCGTTTGACATTTAGGATGATGCGAGCTGAGGAATTAGTTCCAGTTTAGATAATGCTGCGTTTTATTAAAAATATCATGCCGGAGTTTAAGGAATAATTTCCACGTTGTATAGTTGGTATTACGCTTTTCCATTACACTGTAGTACGTATATGTATGTACAATTTGAAGATAACACTCGCATTCTCGATATTGTTGATCTTCAGGGGGCTGTTTGCATTTTTTAACTGGCGGATTGGAAGACAGCTGAAATCAACAATGTTTATAAACTTGAAAATTGTGTGTAACAATCTTAATGTAAAACAACGGATACACTACAGCAGACAGATGAAGAAGCAGACCTACTACATAGACGTTCAGACATGGCTACACATCGATATATATGCACCCATCACCCACAGCAGCGTTACACACAAGTAGACAATCAAAGAAATGTAGATCTCTACAGCAGGGTGGAACGCGAAATATAAATTGAGCAACAGATAAATAAATCAAACAATGTTTTTGTGGGGGTTTTTGGCCTGCAAAAAAGCTATGTAAATAAAAATTAAAAAATAAGTTCATGTAGAAAAGGCTGCATCGTGTCGAAACACCATCAACCAAGAGACAATGATAATGTCAAAGGTTTCAGGTAGATCATAACGTTTATTAATGAAGTTTTTGAGTGTATATAAACGCATCTGAAAATTTGATAACGCCAAGCACTCTATTTAGAAGTGCCACTGATGATTAATCTCCATACTGGATATACGATACGTATGTATAGTTGAGAGTAGTTCTCCCGCTTTCTATTACCAAACAAAATACATTAAAAAACACCTAAAAAGCAATCAACTAAATTAGAAAACAGAAATATTAAAAAAAAAAAGATTTTTTCCAAAATTTTAGTACGTCTACCCGCACATTTTTCCATAGATTTGTTTTTTAATAATGAAGGAAATTTTGTTTGTTTGTTTTTTTTTATATAAAAATAAAGCAAACTATTATTTTGTTTGTTTTTGTGGGGGTTTTCGTGCCAACAAAAAGCAAATCGGTTATATGGAAACATGGACTCATATGGTTTATTTTCATGGCAGGTCAAATAAAATGAAGATTCTAGTGTGAAATCATTGTGCAAGAAAAAAATTGTCCTATGGCTTAACTTATCTATATACAAATATTTTATGTATACATTTTTCTAATTTTGTTACTAAAATTCCAATTTTCGCTGAAGGTACCTTTTATTATACACTCCACGAGAGTTTTATGTCTTTATGCATTTGTTTGTAACACCCAAAAGGAAGAGAGATAGACACATTGTTAATTATACCGATCGTCTTAGAATCACTTTTTGAATCGATTTAGCAATGTCCGTCTGTCCGTCCATATATTCTTGTAATCATGATTCAGGTCGCAATTGTAGACAGAACCAAATGAAACTTTGCACAACGAAGTTTTTTGGGACTAGGACGAACGCTATTTAATTTGAAGAAAATCGGTTCAGATTTAGATATAGCCCCCATACGAATTTCACTCACGATTTGACTCTTTTCACTCTAGATATCACATATTTTAACAGATTTATCATCTTATATTTCAACTAGAAACACTTGTGCTGAAAATGTGTTAGATCGGTTCAGATTTATATATAGCTCCCATACAAATTTCGCTCCCGATTTGACTATTTCCGCTCTAAAAACCACATATTGTATCAGATTGTCTTCAGATTTGGCATAACATCTTATATTTAAAGTAGGAACACCTATGTTTCAGATCGGTTCAGATTTATATATAGCTCCCATTCAAATTTCGCTCCCGATTTGAATTTTTCCGCTCCAGAATCCACATATTTTAACAGATCTTCATCAAATTTGGCAAAATATCTTATACTTCTACAAGAAACACCCATAGTGAATATAGGTCAGATCGGTTCAGATTTATATATAGCACCCTCACAAATTTCACTCCTGATTTCACTTTTTCGACTCAATATTTTAACAGATCTTCTTCAAATCTTGCAAAATATCTTATATTTCAACTAGAAACACCCATGGTGAAAATGGGCCAGATCGGTTCAGATTTATATATAGCTCCCATTCAAATTTCGCTCCCGATTTGAATTTTTCCGCTCCAGAATCCACATATTTTAACAGATCTTCATCAAATTTGGCAAAATATCTTATGTTTCCATTAGAAACACCCATGGTTAAAATGGGTCAGATCGGTTCAGATTTATATATAGATCCCATACAAATTTCGTTCCCAAATTTTTCCGCTCCAAAAACCACATATTTTAACAGATTTTCTTCAAAATTGGCAAAACGCCTTATATTTCAACTGGAAACACCTGTGGCGAAAATGTGTCAGATCGGATCAGATTTACATATAGCTCCCATACAAATTTCGCTCCCGGATTGACCATTTCCACCCCAGAAACCACGTATTTTCACCGAATTTGTTCAAATTAAGCATAACAATTTTACTTGAACTGAAAAAACTTATTGTGAAAGTTAGTCACTTCATTCCATGTTTGTAAAGAGTGATTTTTTTGAGGTTAGGATTTTCATGCATTAGTATTTGACAGATCACGTGGGATTTCAGACATGGTGTCAAAGAGAAAGATGCTCAGTATGCTTTGACATTTCATCATGAATAGACTTACTAACGAGCAACGCTTGCAAATCATTGAATTTTATTACCAAAATCAGTGTTCGGTTCGAAATTTTTTATCGACAAATTTTGTTCAGCGATGAGGCTCATTTCTGGTTGAATGGCTACGTAAATAAACAAAATTGCCGCATTTGGAGTGAAGAGCAACCAGAAGCCGTTCAAGAACTGCCCATGCATCCCGAAAAATACACTGTTTGGTGTGGTTTGTACGCTGGTGGAATCATTGGCCCCGATACAAATATTCCTTTCGATTTGACAAATTGGGTCAGGTCATGTTAGCCTATGATTAGGAAACATACAAAAAGCCTTCCCGTTTTCAATTTTTGTGTTCGAATTGAATTGTGTTCGGATAGAAAGTGGAGTGTATCATATAGTCGGCCCATCCCGACTTTAGCCTTTCCTTACTTGTTTTTGTACTGGAAGTGGCGTGGCTATATCATACATATTTTCTAAATTTAAAGTGATGATATTTAGACCAGCCGTATTGAAGTTATGGCGGTTTTATTTTAACCAAATCTTATGACACTTTGTATGGGAGGTGACATTTCCTTCTTAAACTAAGTTTGTGAAAAATATTACCAGGTGTACATTTTGAGAGTTGTCGTGTACAACAGCCAGCCAGATAGACGAACGGACATGGCTCAAACTGACTAAAAAGTCATGAAACCGATTTGGTCGAATAATACTTAGGGTCATAGTCACTCTTTCGATGTGTTAAACTATTTGTCTGTCCTAAATGATATGATTTTTTGCTGATACGAAAAATATCATTTGTTATTGACTATAATTCTATGAAAGAAAACAATGCCTGTAAGTAAAAGATCTATGGATATATGTAGAAGTACAACACCCTTTGTAGACGCAAAATACAAATTATGATTGTAATTATTAGTTTTTGTGTTGTTTTGTTAGTGATCGATTGATTGGGTTTCTACACGTTTGCATTTAAGCTATTCGATCAAGTAATTTCTTCTTACGAAGGAAATCTTTGTTTTTGGTAAAGGAAAGGAAAACAAAGATTTCCTTCGTAAGTAGAAATTACTTGATCGAATAGCTGAAATTCGAATGTATTACATTTGAAACTCATAGAAAAATATGATTTTTTTTACATTTTTATATGCGAAGACGACATGTTCTTCTATAAAAAGGAACATAAGTTCTACATTTATACATTTTTTGGAGACTGTTTCTAAACCACTTTTTCTGTGTGAACACTGCCAACATTTGTACCAATAAAAAGTACCATTTCCAAAATTAGAATACAAATATTAACGGTACCTTCGGGGAAAATTGGAATTTTAATATAAAAATTACTTCTGCCAAATTTGATGGACATCGGACAAGAACTGTGACCTGTGCTTTTATCTCAAGCTTTAGGTGGGCGGACGGACAGACATACGTGGGTAAATTGATTGAACTGGTGATCGGTATATTTAAAGTTGGGTCTAGGTGTTGCAGACTTTTGGTGTGAAATTAACGTATAATAACAAAATTAAGCGTTCCACCCTAATAGTCGACCATAAGCTCCCATCTTCCTATAAGCAAAGGAAGTGAAAATAGCCTGACTGTCGGTATGAGTTCAAGGAGAATACTAAATGTACATATGAACTTAGGAACGTGTGTGTGTGTGGAAACTTGTTTATTTGTGTACATATGTGTATTAGGGTAAGTTTTTTCCAGACTTTTTAAAAATATGCAATCGACTCTAGCAAAACCGAATAAGCAATGACAAAAAATTTGGATTGTTTTTTTCTATAAAAATGTTTTTTGAGTGTTCGAATATTTTCAGCCTTAGGTGTCTTTCCGCGATTTTTTCTTCAAATCAGTCTCAGATTTGTTTTTTTTTATACGAAAAAGTTTTTCGACTTTTTAAAAATATGCAATCGACTCTAGCAAAACCGAATAAGCAATAGAAAACCATGACAAAAAATTTGGATTGTTTTTTTCTATAAAAATGTTTTTTGAGTGTTCGAATATTTTCAGCCTTGGGTGTCTTTCCGCGATTTTTTCTTCAAATCAGATTTATTTTTTTATACGAAAAACTTTTTCTATCACTGTGGTCCAAAAATCATAAAAATAGATAAAATCTCAATGTGTATAAATTAAATAATTTATATATCTACAATTTCATAGGTTTGATAAAATTGTAATTTTTTTCGATCTTCCAAAAGTAGATATAAATGCAAAATATGTATATTTTTTAAATCAAAGCTATGTGAATATAGTAAAATCAGTTTTTCTAATACGAAAAATTGAAATGTAAATATAACAAGCTGAATTCATTTTCCGGCGGAACATTTTCCCATAAATTAGGCTCATATATGGTTTAGGAACACCACAAAAAAAGCTCACCCTAATGTGTATGTTTGTTTATCTTATTTTCGTTCGTATGTGTTCATAAACGTCACGTTTTGTTGGTGGTTTAGTGTAAAATCGTGTGAAGTGCAAAAAAGAAAAACAACGCAAAGCAAAGCGCGCCAAGTAAATCTTTTGCTATGAATCAGAAATTCAAACAGAAAAATATTAAAGACTTTTATTGAGTTTAAAATGTTGATACAACGTCATACAGGCACACACACACACACCCATACAAACAGGGACGCACACACATACGAGGGTCAATGCAAAAATTGGTAAATGAAACTATATACATGGTTATTGTCATGCCAAGTGTTGTTAACACTAAGAAATAATTGATATAGACGAACGAAATTAAAAGGATAGGCCATTTAATATTTTTAATTTGAACTACCGATTACTTTGATTTTGAAAGGAAGAATAACATTCATTTTGTATACCCTCACTCTACAGAGTAGGAGGAGCGTATTGAAGGAGTGACTTAAGACACTAAGTATGTTTGGACCAAATACATTTCATGACTTTTTAAACCATTTGAGCAATGTCTGTCCGTCCGAAAACTATCGAAATGAGGTAAGAAATCAATTCAAACTTTGCACATGGTACATTTTTTCCCAAACTTAGTTTATGTTCGAAGATGGGCAAAACTGCAACGCCCCCTCAAGTAGCTCCCACACAAAAAGGTCATATTTCTATGTTAAATTAAAACTAATGTAACATCCAAATGGATATTTGAAATCAGCTATATTTTATAATCACTTTAAGCAGACATAATATGAAGGCGTTTGCCATGCCCTCTCCAGTACCTCCCACACTAATCACCCTAATCTAATCGGAATACTCTGCCATTTGACGTTCGGCAATGTATTAATAGATATCGCATTCATGGATCGGATAATAATCTGAACTTTGATTACACCAATGGGTGGACAGGACAGAAAGTGATTCTAAGCCGATCTGTATAATGAACGTTGGGTCTATCTCGTTTCCTTTTGGGTGTTACGCACAAATGCACAAAGGCATAATACCCTACTGGAGTGTATAACAAGTAAGAAAAGGCTAAAGTCGGTTGGTGCCGACTTGATACACTCCACTTTCTATCCGAATACAATTCAATTCGGTAAAAAAGTGAAATATGGAAGAATTTTTGTATGTTTCCTAATCATAGGCTAATATGACCTGACCTAATTGGTCAAATGGAGAAGAATATTTGTATAGGAGCTATATCCAAACAGGGAATGAAGTGACCCACTTACACAATAGGTTCTTCCAGTTCAAGTATAACGGGTTATGTTCAATTTGAAGAAATGCGGTGAAAATACGAGGTTTCTGGGACGGAAAAATCACGCTGGGAGCTATATATAAATCTGAACTTATCTTACTCGTTTTCAGCCTGGGTGTATCTAGTGGATATATAAGATATTTTGCAAGTTTGAAGAAATATGGTTTCTAGAGCGGAAAAACTAAAATTGAGAACAAAATTTTAATAGGACCTATATATATAAATCTGAACCGATTTGACCTATTTTCATCATAGGTGTTCCTAGATTAAATATAAGATATTAAGATAAGCTATTTTGCCAATTTTGAAGAAGATCTGTTGAAATATGTGGTTTCTACAGCAGAAAAAGTCAAATCGGGAGCGAAATTTAAATGGGAGCTACATCTAAATCTGAACCGATTTTCTTCAAATTAAATAGTGTTCGTCCTTATCCCGAAAAACATCGATATGCATAGTTTCGTTTGGTTCTGTCCACAATTGCGACCTGTAGATGGACAGACAGACGGACAGACGGAAATTTCTAAATCGATTCAAAAAGATATTCTAGGTCGATCGGTATAATTAACAATGGGTCTATCTCTCTTCTTTTTGGGTGTTACAAACAAATGCACAAAGACATAATACTCTCGTGGAGTGTATAAAAATGTAAAATTATCGCACGGTGTAATTCAAAATCCCCAAAAATTTATTGAGGTGATTATTTGAGAAAACCACAGATCTAACCCCTGTGTATACTAGAAGTTTTATCCGACTGGAGGTTTCGACCAGGAATATCGAGTTATTTTCCTAGAATACCAAACCAGACCTTTTGTAAATTTACGCATTAGTCCAAGTGTATGAGCAGACAGGGAAGAGAGCGAAGAAATCTTATAAACATACCGATTAAAAAACTTTCCATTAAATGACCGGGAATTCTTTCCTATATCCCTCCGAAGTATGCATCTCTCAAGTATCTCAATATTTTTTAGTACCGTTGGAGATATAGTAATCCATATTGGAAATGAACATGTACATATAGGCATCTCCCAAAAAAGTCTACCAAAAAATTAAATCAAACCAAGGTAATAGCTTTCAATGGTAAATTGTTTATATTTTTGTACTAATTTGTACTAAATCCTAAATTAGAACACTAAAAAAGCTGATCGACTTTTTCAGTTTCTTTCTTGTTTTTGGTGTAGTTTAAGGCGTGCGATTGTCGCATCCGGGGCACTGGGAGCTGCCTATATGCAAGAATAGGTGTGATACTCACTTTGTATAAAATTAATTTAGTACTAACCGGCAGATATTTGAGCTGAAAATGCATATTCACTTTTAATAAAATATCTCTAGGACAGTTACTAAAATCTATGTAGTTTATTGAAGTTAATACCGACTTTAAAACGTTCTTAAATTTTTATTTCATTTCCTTCTAAAAAGAGTTCTAAATTTTTGCTTTGAGGAACTGCGCAAAATTTGTGGTATTACATAAACATGAAGCCTTGCTTTGCGATGTATTAATGGATTCGTCATAAGCGTAGAACATGTCAGCATTGAGAAACGTTAATTTATAACTATTTTCTGACATTCCACAGTATTAACTAATCTAATTTAGAATTTATATTTACCTATATACTTTTCTGGATATGATTCCATTATATTATTATTGTGTATTAGTTTTCTACCGATTGTCCCAATAGAATTCAAAAACCCTGAGGGTTCAGCATTTCTACAGAAACTTCCACATGGACCATCGTAGATTTACCAAACACCTATACATGTAGAATGTTTATACACATACATACATATGTTATTCGATGCGGTTAGAACGTTATTGAAATCATTGCCACTGAAAATTACATATGTATTTATGTGAGTGTAGACACATGTGCTGGCACACTTACGGACATATTCAAGGACACTGTGACACGCTTGAATAAGGACACTAACACTGTGTGTATTTTTAAGACATGGTAATGTAACCATATACGGACACCACTACGTGATGAAAGACCATTGTATCCCAGTGTAGCCCAAAATCATGCATTTTTTAAGGGCCTCCAAAGAATTGGGGGCCTCGGTGTAATTTTTTGCAAAAAAAGTGATCATTTGCACAGGCTCGTATCGTGCAAACCGTTTGGAATTTTGATTTACTCTCTGAGGCAAAGTTGTAGCTCTAGTCATAGCGAACAAAAATATCAAATCAAAACAAGTAAGGAAAGGCTAAAGTCGGGCGGGGCCGACTATATAATACCCTACACCACTCCCTGCGTATATACCTCGCTTTGATTACTAAACCCAGGTATTTCATGACAGCATATATACTTTAAATTCATCGTTAGTCAAATTTAATGAGTATGGTAAATAATAAAGCAATTGATCCAAGTTGCCAGCAGATATTCCGAGTAAAGTAAATATAACATGATCTGGAAAAATTGATCAACATCGAATGATAAATACAGATTATACAGCGGTAATGAGATGAATCGGACGGACATTTGAAGGCCTATAACAACACTTGAAGCCTGTGGCAAAACATGCGCCTATGTATTTCTCATTCATGGTAGGTATTCCTAGTTGAAACATATAATGATCTGCAAAATTTGATGAAGATCCGATGTAAAATGTAGTCTCTAGAACTGTAATAGAGCTGAATGGGGTCTCCCAAACAAGTAAGGAAAGGCTAAAGACGGACGGAGCCACTATATGATACACCCCACTTTCTATCTCATTACAATTCAATTCGGTAAATAAGTGAAATCGGGGAGGATTTTTGAATCATGTAAATAAAAAATGTATGTGTTTGGCAAGAAATAACTGCAACTATGTGACCCCCTTTCACCATATCTAAATCTGAGCCGATCTTACCCACTTTCAGCATAGGTGTTTCTAGTTCGATTATAAAATGTTGTGCCAATTTTAAAGAAAATCGGGTACAATGTGTGGATTTTAGAGCGGAAAAAGTCAAATCGGGAGCGACATTTGTATGGGGGATATATCTAAATCTGATCCGATTTCAATTAAATCGATTCAGCTAGTGATTCTAAGCCGATCCGTATACTTAAAGGTGGGTCTAGCTCGATTATTTCTTGGTGTTACAAACATTTGGCGGAAAACTAACTTAGAATAATAAAAACTTCATCTCCAACATCAAAATAGTATAGTGTGTGTAGGTAGCGTATACGTACTCTTGATTAAGGATAATATCACTCATACGCATTGTAGTCGGACTGACCATTAACAGAAACAGCCCTGCCAGATATATTTTTCCTACCTATACGGTGTTAAGAATCATTCCTTATTTTAGATATTCATTTATTGAGATCTTGGGTAAATTTTAGTTCTCGATTTCTTTTTTTTTTGAATTTTGAACAGTTTGCTACCTATGGACCTGAACAAGGGAAAACAGATTAAAAGAATTCGAATTTTTAAAGTTTTTTTTGCGATTTTGACCTTGACTGTGAAGCTTTTTTGAAGCTGTATTTAATTTCTGTTCTTTATGATAAGAGCTACAACTTCACATCAGAGAGTATATCAAAATTCCAAACGGTTTGCAAGATATGAGCCGGAGGAAATGATCGCTTCTTTACAACAATGACACCGAGGCCCCAAATCTTAGGGGGTCCATAAAAAAGAGCATGACATTGGGAAAAATTGGGTGACATGGATCTTTTTTTGGCCATTTATCACCTTGTGGTTATATGGTTATATTTTTTCGTGTTGCACTGTGTAATTGTCACATAATAGATATATTTTACAACATTACCTGTGAAAATATTTCCAGAAATTAGGTAGTAATCTAGCAGTGTAATTGTGTAAAATTTATTAAGAAATTCTCTTTGTGAATTGTTATTACGCAGTGGTTCCAAATCCAATTTTTTTGGAATTAATTCTGTAACGTTTGAACGGAAATATACATCTTGACGAAATTGTACATGCATAGAGTAGAGGTGTTTTCCAGATGATGATATGTCCCTAGTGACGCACCAAAGTAGTTCACCTCGGGCATGTGAAACTTTCCAATACAAAAAAAAATATTTCCAAAATTCTTAAATAGCAAAGCACCGATTAGAAAATGTTTAGTGTTTTTTAGCCTCAGATGCTGACTTCTTATTCACGAAATATTACCACTCTCCTGTAGTTAATAAAGCACCGGCGACCATTTTGGTAAAAATTCTCAAATTTTGGAACATATTTTCCCCACAATGGGAATTCAAGTATTACGTTGGAAAAAAATGCAAAAACTAGTAATACATTATTTTCGGAGACATTTTTTTCTAGATGCTATAATAACTCAAAGTTAAATATGAATTTGTTTTTCTACAAAATTTACATAATTATGGAATTTTTAGTTTTGAGTCTGATGAAGTTCAAAAAGTGTTACCCTATTTATTGCCTGTTACATATTACACCGTACGACAATTAAAAAAAATCGTTGCACTTGAAACGGCAAATGGAGTTATTTGGCATCATGCTTCTATCTGTATTAGTTTAGCATTAATATCTATTTCAAATTTACCCCTTAGTTTTTTTAGTTTTTAGTAAACGACTAAACTAAACTAATACAGATAGAAGATTGAAATTTAAAGTATTTTTAGCACATATTATTTTCTTTGATTTGGCATTTATACTGGTATCAGAGGGTGTGAATAAGTATTAACAATAATTTTTGAAAGATTGTATCCTTTGGAAAATGAAAAACTAAAAACGACAGTTAACTCTATTTCTCCAATAGCTTCAGATGTATATTATCTGGTACAAGTGTAATATGGAATGTGGGACAGTGTTATTAATGCCCTTGTTCTGCACTTTCCTAAGTGATATAACTTCTTTATAAAAAGTATATTTCTCTGCCTCATACTTATATTATTTTTTGCCTCCCCCAGTGAAAACGCCGCATTCCATGGAAAACACACATATGCATGAAGGCTATATCAAAATCCAAACTGATCTATCCATTTTTTGCACCATTTAGTTAGAGCACAAAAAAGTCATATGTGTCACATTTAATTAAGATTGGATGATAAATGTTCCACTTAGGGCGATAAATTAATTTAAATGGTAAGATTTGCATATATTTCAACAGACCTTGCCATTGATAGTTATTACCTACTTTCATTACGATATATAAAGAATGTTTTTTATTGAGGTATAGAACTTCGAATTGAAATAAAACACAAGAAAATCGTTTTAATGTCCATCAATTTGGCTTTATTGGAAGGATAATTTTATGTCATTAATGTTTAAATATGATTTCGGGCATGTGGCCGCCGCGGCTGGCTCGAATATAGCCAATTCTACAGGTCCAATTTTCCAAAGCTCCAATTGCTGTGCACGGTGGCGAATCGATTCATTCATAAAGTTCTATACCCCAATAAAAAACACCCTTTACAATAAGTACATATATACATTTTGCAAAGAATACTTCATGTAGATAAACACCAAGGAAATATATGGCTACATTAATTCGTTCAGCCGGATCACTAAAATATGACCAATTCTCACAAAAAATATTATATTTTGTCAATTAATTTTCGAAACCCAAAGCATCGATTTCAAAATTAAAAATTTAATTTTAGTTTTTTATTACGCAGCTGCTAAAAATATTTTTTGGCTTCTGATCTTCGATCGAAATTGACGAATGGCGGTTATTTATTTATTTTGGGATTTATTTTCCCTGATTTGGGATTTGTGTTTTAAAGTAACACTGTTTTTCAAAATGAATACGTTTGTAAATTCTTTTTGTTTTCAAAATCAGTTCTTATCGAAAATCTTACAAATTCCAGAACGGGGATAATAAGTCCCAACAATGTATTTGTGGCATTCCACGACCAATCGCATAGTTGAAAAAAACATTTTTGATTTTTTCTTTGGGTTTTCTGATTTCTCATTCACAATATATATAGCTTTTAAAAAAAAATCGCTTAATAGAAGTTCTTTCTTTCAGTCTTTTGCTCATAACTTCTTCAATAATGACCCAAATTAGATATTATTTTTTTTAAATATTTTTGTTTTTTTTGAAGAACTTTTCCTAAAAAATATTCACAATGTTTTTCTATACAATGTTTTATTTTTTAAATTAACATTAATTAATTAACATTATTTTTTAATTGTTTGTACTCTTCGATTTTCTCGAAAAAAAATTAAATTTTGAAATTTTCATGAGCATCACAAAATAGCTGAAGAGATAAAGCATACAGTGGAGAATAGAGAAATCGCTTTTTCCCAATTTTCAAAAATTTAAAAACAATTTCTGTACAATGTTTTATTTTTTAAATTAACATTATTTTTTAATTGTTTGTACTCTTCGATTTTCTCGAAAAAAAAATTAAATTTTGAAATTTTCATGAGCATCACAAAATAGCTGAAGAGATAAAGCATACAGTGGAGAATAGAGAAATCGCTTTTTCCCAATTTTCAAAAATTTAAAAACATAGTAATTTTTCAACCAAGGCTCACAATTTACCGAATAAATACATGTTTAAATATTTTTTTTTTCGAGAAAATCGAAGAGTGCAAACATTAAAAAATAACACTACTCAACAAAATGAAAAAAATTTCATGTACTCCGGATGCGATAATTTTTTCTGTGTAGATAACCTTGACATGAGCTCGAAAAACGCAATAATTTTTTTTTTTCGTTTGGTTTTTGTTTTATTTTTTTTTTAAATTTTAAAAATTTTTTTTGGTTAATTTGTTTCGTCCGGCATAACTCGGGAACCACTAGCCCGATTTAATTGAATTAAATTTTAAAAAATTTAAAATTACAATTCCCTTAATCTGTTCATATATTGTTTTCCTATACAAGCAACAGTTTCCAAGTTAAAAATGAATATATAAAGGAAAAAACTTATTTTTTGCCTAAAGATTTATTTTTTTTTTTAAAAAATCCATAAAAAATCCAAAATGAAAAAAAATGTCAAATCTTATTACTTTTACGTAAAGTCACATAACCTATGAGCAAAATGAGACAAAGATCATGAAAATCGATGCACGCGTTTCGCTTTTATTCGCAATTGAGTAAAGGTATGAATTTCAAAAATTTGCTCGACATATGCACAACTTTGTCTATGGTAAGGTTTTTTCTTTTTTATTACAAAAAAAATTAAAATTTGTTGGGTGACAAAAATATATGACTTTAAATTAAAAAACAATTCGATATATGTACAAGAAATTATCCTAAGGATATCAACATTAATTAATTATAAAAAAGTTAAAAAAAAAAATATCTAAACACAAAAATAAAAACCTTCAAATTAAAAATAATTATGTGCTTTTGTCTTTCTTTTATATTGTTGTGGGTCTGTTTCTCTTATCAGGAACCAGATATAGTCCCCCATCATAGCTTCGTTCCAAAATCCTTGGTATCGGTGCTCAATTTCTTTCATTTGCTGATGAAAACGCTCACCATGCTCGTCACTCACATCGCCCAGGTTGTCCGGAAAGAAGTCCAAGTGCGAGTGTAGAAAATGTATCTTAAGCGACATATTTGCTCTAATTTTTTTATAATTTTGGAGTAGTTGTTCGACGATCTCTCTGTAATTTGAGCTTTTGTTGTTTCCAAGAAATCCGGAAACAATTTGCCGAAATGAGTTCCAAGCTGCAGCTTCATTTGGTGATAAAATGTGCTCAAACTGTTGGTCTTGCAACAACTTTTTAATTTGCGGACCGTCGAAAACGCCTTCCTTAATCTTTGCCTATGAAAGGTGAGGAAAAATGGTTTTTAAATAGGCGAACGCTTCGCCATCTTTGTTGATAGCTTTCACGAAGTTTTTTATGAGTCCGAGCTTTATGTGAAGAGGTGGGAGAAAAACATTTTCCTTTTTTATGAGTGGTGTATATTTCACGTTGTCGCTGCCGGGGATGAAGTTAACTCTTTCTGTCCAACTCCTCCTGGTGTAATGATGTTGACGATCGCGGCTGTCCCAAAGGCAGAGAAAACAACAGTACTTTGTGAATCCACCTTGTAATCCACAAAGGATACCGATAACCTTAAGGTCGGCACAAACTTTCCAATCGCGCCTCTCATAGTTAAGGCACTTTAGTAGATTGTCCATGACTTCGTATGTTTCCTTGGTGTCAACGGCATGAGCAATTGGAATCGAAGGTTTCTTGTTGCCGTTGTGCAGTAAAATTGCTTTAAGGCTCTGCTTGTTGCTGTCGATGAAAAGACGCCACTCTCCTGGATCGTAAGAGTACCCGAGTTCACCAAATAATCCGGGAATGTCCTTACAAAAACAGATGTTGTCTTTTTTTGTGTAGTACCTTGCGTATGGTTCATGACGCTTCCTGTAGATTGTTGTCACCACACCAGGAGCCAAGAAACCGAACTGTTGCATGCGCGATGCATGCAACTCTTCATCTTCCTTGGAGAGTTTCAATTCTCTAACCCAATCGTTCAGTTCTGCTTGGGAACATAAGCGTTGACCTCCATGCAATGTATATGTTGACTCGCATTCTGATGTGGTTTCTACTGTCTCCGGATCTGATGTTGGATGTATCGCCTAATTATTAGATGCCCATCTTGAAACGGACGGTTGCGGGTCCACTGGTTCTTCGGAAAATGGCACTGGAAAATTCACTGTTGAAACAGCAGCGTAAGTCCATCGTATATTTTTTCCCACGCCTGTTTTTTTGCTAAGACAGAAGTAGCAATCTGTTACATGGCAAAGCGGAGCTCTCCAAAGCATTGGCATGATGATTCTCGGCTGTCGTCTGAAAGAATTTCAATAATAAGTTATATATGTTCTTGAATTTCGTAATCTACACTTACCTTGAGTCAGCTAGCTGAACGTAGCACCTTGGACACAGAGCACTTGGTGTCCACCGCTCATCTATGTTTGAGACCTTTAAATTGAAGCTCTCTTCAAATGAATCTCTCAATTTAGGTGAAAAACAACGCTTGTTTTTTTCAGAAACGTATTCTCCGCACATGTAACAAAAATTACTTGGATTGGTATTGCATTCAAATCCTCGCGAACGTTTGCTCATTTTAACTATCGCGTTCGTCGACACTTGTTGAATGAGTAAAATCGATCAATGAAGACCTATTTATACTGTGTATTGTTTAGTATTTTACTGACAGGTAATTATAAATGGGTGTATATTTTTTACGGTGGCTACATACCTGTTTCACCATGTGTGAGTCTTAAATTTTCCGAATAATGACCACCCTTAAATGTGGGTTGCATTTCTGTAAAAAAATCATACAGGTAGCCAACGGAAAACCCAAATAATTAAAAAAGTCCCCTTTCCTTTTTTCCTTTTAATTGTTCACGCACATTTGTTAGCGTTTATTACTTTGCTTACGCAATCATAAAAATTAAATAACCCTTTGTTTATTCCGTTTTGTTAATTCTGAGAATCAAAAAAAAAAGAAAAAACCTTACCATAGACAAAGTTGTGCATTAGGGCGTACCTCAAAAAAAAAGTTCGCCGTACACCTTCGAATATGAAGTATTATTGAAAGGTAGTTTCAAAAAAAAAATTTTTATTTTTTTATGCCGAACGTAGGGGTCGCGCTTTTACATTTTTCTATATAACTTGTATTTATAAACGGATTTTAAAGTGTGATACATCGATGTTTTTGTCTCGACGAGGCCGATTTTTTTGTCTTTGAAGTCATTGAGCTCAAGCACCCCCTTCTGGTACTTACCCATCATTTCTCAGTTGCTACTACCCTAATGTACCACTCTAATAACACTACTCAACAAATTGAAAAAAATTTCATGTACTCCGGATGCGATAATTTTTTCTGTGTAGATAACCTTGACATGAGCTCGAAAAACGCAATAAAAAATTTTTTTTTCGTTTGGTTTTTTTTTTATTATTTTTTTTTTAAATTTTAAAAATTTTTTTTGGTTAATTTGTTTCGTCCGGCATAACTCGGGAACCAGTAGCCCGATTTAATTGAATTAAATTTTAAAAAATTTAAAATTACAATTCCCTTAATCTGTTCATATATTGTTTTCCTATACAAGCAACAGTTTCCAAGTTAAAAATGAATATATAAAGGAAAAATCTTATTTTTTGC
Organism: Polietes domitor; assembly: GCA_947397865.1. Taxonomy (NCBI): domain Eukaryota; kingdom Metazoa; phylum Arthropoda; class Insecta; order Diptera; family Muscidae; genus Polietes; species Polietes domitor. The sequence goes on from CANDYM010000063.1 coordinate 28,580, forward strand.
CTAAAGATTTAATTTTTTTTTTTTTTTAAATCCATAAAAAATCCAAAATGAAAAAAAATGTCAAATCTTATTACTTTTACGTAAAGTCACATAACCTATGAGCAAAATGAGACAAAGATCATGAAAATCGATGCACGCGTTTCGCTTTTATTCGCAATTGTGTAAAGGCATGAATTTCAAAAATTTTAAAAATTTTTTTTTGGTTAATTTGTTTCGTCCGGCATAACTCGGGAACCGCTAGCCCGATTTAGTTGAATTAAATTTTAAAAAATTTAAAATTACAATTCCCTTAATCTGTTCATATATTGTTTTCCTATACAAGCAACAGTTTCCAAGTTAAAAATGAATATATAAAGGAAAAAACTTATTTTTTGCCTAAAGATTTAATTTTTTTTTTGTAAAAAATCCATAAAAAATCCAAAATGAAAAAAAATGTCAAATCTTATTACTTTTACGTAAAGTCACATAACCTATGAGCAAAATGAGACAAAGATCATGAAAATCGATGCACGCGTTTCGCTTTTATTCGCAATTGAGTAAAGGTATGAATTTCAAAAATTTGCTCGACATATGCACAACTTTGTCTATGGTAAGGTTTTTTCTTTTTTTTTGATTCTCAGAATTAACAAAACGGAATAAACAAAGGGTTATTTAATTTTTATGATTGCGTAAGCAAAGTAATAAACGCTAATAAATGTGCGTGAACAATTAAAAGGAAAAAAAAGGTACTCTTACGATCCAGGAGAGTGGCGTCTTTTCATCGACAGCAACAAGCAGAGCCTTAAAGCAATTTTACTGCACAACGGCAACGAGAAACCTTCGATTCCAATTGCTCATGCCGTTGACACCAAGGAAACATACGAAGTCATGGACAATCTACTAAAGTGCCTTACCTATGAGAGGCACGATTGGAAAGTTTGTGCCGACCTTAAGGTTATCGGTATCCTTTGTGGATTACAAGGTCGATTCACAAAGTACTGTTGTTTTCTCTGCCTTTGGGACAGCCGCGATCGTCAACATCATTACACCAGGAGGAGTTGGACAGAAAGAGTTAACTTCATCCCCGGCAGCGACAACGTGAAATATACACCACTCATAAGAAAGGAAAATGTTTTTCTCCCACCTCTTCACATAAAGCTCGGACTCATAAAAAACTTCGTGAAAGCTATCAACAAAGATGGCGAAGCGTTCGCCTATTTAAAAACCATTTTTCCTCACCTTTCATCGGCAAAGATAAAGGAAGGCGTTTTCGACGGTCCGCAAATTAAAAAGTTGTTGCAAGACCAACAGTTTGAGCACATTTTATCACCAAATGAAGCTGCAGCTTGGAACTCATTTCGGCAAATTGTTTCCGGATTTCTTGGAAACAACAAAAGCTCAAATTACAGAGAGATCGTCGAACAACTACTCCAAAATTATAAAAAAATTAGAGCAAATATGTCGCTTAAGATACATTTTCTACACTCGCACTTGGACTTCTTTCCGGACAACCTGGGCGATGTGAGTGACGAGCATGGCGCACATGTAACAAAAATTACTTGGATTGGTATTGCATTCAAATCCTCGCGAACGTTTGCTCATTTTAACTATCGCGTTCGTCGACACTTGTTGAATGAGTAAAATCGATCAATGAAGACCTATTTATACTGTGTATTGTTTAGTATTTTACTGACAGGTACTTATAAATGGGTGTATATTTTTTACGGTGGCTACATACCTGTTTCACCATGTGTGAGTCTTAAATTTTCCGAATAATGACCACCCTTAAATGTGGGTTGCATTTCTGTAAAAAAATCATACAGGTAGCCAACGGAAAACCCAAATAATTAAAAAAGTCCCCTTTCCTTTTTTCCTTTTAATTGTTTACGCACATTTATTAGCGTTTATTACTTTGCTTACGCAATCATAAAAATTAAATAACCCTTTGTTTATTCCGTTTTGTTAATTCTGAGAATCAAAAAAAAAAAGAAAAAACCTTACCATAGACAAAGTTGTGCATATGTCGAGCAAATTTTTGAAATTCATACCTTTACTCAATTGCGAATAAAAGCGAAACGCGTGCATCGATTTTCATGATCTTTGTCTCATTTTGCTCATAGGTTATGTGACTTTACGTAAAAGTAATAAGATTTGACATTTTTTTTCATTTTGGATTTTTTATGGATTTAAAAAAAAAATTAAATCTTTAGGCAAAAATAAGTTTTTTCCTTTATATATTCATTTTTAACTTGGAAACTGTTGCTTGTATAGGAAAACAATATATGAACAGATTAAGGGAATTGTAATTTTAAATTTTTTAAAATTTAATTCAATTAAATCGGGCTAATGGTTCCCGAGTTATGCCGGGCGAAACAAATTAACCAAAAAAAATTTTTTAAATTTTTGAAATTCATACCTTTACTCAATTGCGAATAAAAGCGAAACGCGTGCATCGATTTTCATGATCTTTGTCTCATTTTGCTCATAGGTTATGTGACTTTACGTAAAAGTAATAAGATTTGACATTTTTTTCATTTTGGATTTTTTATGGATTTTTAAAAAAAAAAAAATTTAAATCTTTAGGCAAAAAATAAGTTTTTTCCTTTATATATTCATTTTTAACTTGGAAACTGTTGCTTGTATAGGAAAACAATATATGAACAGATTAAGGGAATTGTAATTTTAAATTTTTTAAAATTTAATTCAATTAAATCGGGCTAATGGTTCCCGAGTTATGCCGGGCGAAACAAATTAACCAAAAAAAAATTTTTAAATTTTTGAAATTCATACCTTTACTCAATTGCGAATAAAAGCGAAACGCGTGCATCGATTTTCATGATCTTTGTCTCATTTTGCTCATAGGTTATGTGACTTTACGTAAAAGTAATAAGATTTGACATTTTTTTCATTTTGGATTTTTTATGGATTTTTAAAAAAAAAAAAATTTAAATCTTTAGGCAAAAAATAAGTTTTTTCCTTTATATATTCATTTTTAACTTGGAAACTGTTGCTTGTATAGGAAAACAATATATGAACAGATTAAGGGAATTGTAATTTTAAATTTTTTAAAATTTAATTCAATTAAATCGGGCTAGTGGTTCCCGAGTTATGCCGGACGAAACAAATTAACCAAAAAAAAAATTTTTAAAATTTAAAAAAAAAATAATAAAAAAAAAACCAAACGAAAAAAAAAATTTTTATTGCGTTTTTCGAGCTCATGTCAAGGTTATCTACACAGAAAAAATTATCGCATCCCGAGTACATTTTGACTGTTGACTAGTGTAATCGAAAATTAAAGCTCGCATAAAATCATGAATCATGTTTGAGCTCAATGACTTCAAAGACAAAAAAATCGGACAAAAACATCGATGTATCACACTTTAAAATCCGTTTATAAATGCAGAAGTTATATAGAAAAATGTAAAAGCGCGACCCCTACGTTCGGCATAAAAAAATAAAAAAAAATTTTTTTGAAACTACCTTTCAATAATACTTCATATTCGAAGGTGTACGGCGAACTTTTTTTTTTTTACTTGTAACCTGGTACGCTCTATTGTGCATATGTCGAGCAAATTTTTGAAATGCATACCTTTACTCAATTGCGAATAAAAGCGAAACGCGTGCATCGATTTTCATGATCTTTGTCTCATTTTGCTCATAGGTTATGTGACGTTACGTAAAAGTAATAAGATTTGACATTTTTTTTTCATTTTGGATTTTTTATGGATTTAAAAAAAAAATTTAAATCTTTAGGCAAAAAATAAGTTTTTTCCTTTATATATTCATTTTTAACTTGGAAACTGTTGCTTGTATAGGAAAACAATATATGAACAGATTAAGGGAATTGTAATTTTAAATTTTTTAAAATTTAATTCAATTAAATCGGGCTAGTGATTCCCGAGTTATGCCGGACGAAACAAATTAACCAAAAAAAAATTTTAAAATTAAAAAAAAAAAAAATGCGTTTTTCGAGCTCATGTCAAGGTTATCTACACAGAAAAAATTATCGCATCCCGAGTACATTTTGACTGTTGACTAGTGTAATGTTTTCATTTAAAAAATAAAAATTTTATGTAAAAACATTCTGAATATTTTTTCTAATGAGTACTTCGAAAACAAAAATATTCAAAAAAAGAAAATCTAATTCGGACCATTATTGAAGAAAAAAAGTTATATCTATATATTTTAGCGAGTAATCAGAAAAAACTCAAAGTATACCAGTTTTTAATGGGTACTAAAAATATAAAAAAATGGAGGAAATCAATAATAATTTTTTTTCGTGGAATGACCCATTTGTTTTATAAAAGTAGCCGCAATTTTGTTATACTGCAGAATGTATCTAAATTTAATTTTCTGAAAACCTGGAATTTCCTTTATAAAATATAAAATGTTTCCTTATTCAACTGTTCAGCAATGTATTTTTGCACTAACGTTGTATCCAACCCCCACCACCCACGCGCTACTACTCAAATACATGTACAAACATCCAAACTCATCGATATTGCCGTGTTTCCAGTAGCTTTATTTTCTACTTATACTGTCAGGAAAAGCAGAAAAGGAAAAGCATGACGGTTCCGGGGAAATCAAGCGACAGAAATGAGGGAAATCTGCAAAAATTATTTACTTTGATATGTTGACAGTTTTGTTGATTTTAACCTTAAGGGCGTTTTTTTTCTACCAATCTTTTTGTTGTTGGTTTTTAAAACCCAACCACGCATCTATGGTTACAAGGGGCTTTTTTGTGTGCGAGACAGTATAAAGCTGCGTGCGTGCGGATATATGCATGTGTTAAATTTTTCACGATTCCGCCTTCGGTCGTTGCGAATAAGGTGCTGGCTGCTGTTTTGATTTAACAAACTTAGAGATATGAATTTCATTATTTTTGTATTGTCGCTTGTTATTGTTGTCTTTTATTGTTATTATTATTATTACTATTATGTTATCATAGCTTTACGTTGTTTGCTTTTGTTATAAGCCAAGAAAAGTAGATATAAAAAAGAATTAAAATGAAACCCAATTGAAATATATAACATTTGACAGTTTTGAATTAAAAATTTATGCAGCATGCATACAAGGACGATCCCCGAAGTATAGGTGGTATTTTTTCTCAATACGTTACTTTAGAGTGAGTCAGTTTCAATTTAAACAAGTAAAAAAGTGTTAATGTGGTGGCCGGGCCGAATCTAATACACCCTCCACCCTTAGAGTCTGTTAACTTTACATAGAAGTGCACTATCATATTAGGAAAAATATAAAGTACAAGAGTAATTAAAAAGTAAACAAGAGACAGTAATCTTCTAAAATATGCCTTTAATATCTGCTGCAATGTCAGTAGTTTTTAGGCAGAAGCAATTTCTCTCAGGGCCGATTTTCCCATTTGCAACAAAGCAGAACAACCCAACATTTTGATAGGAAGTGTACCAATATTGAAGACCCAATATGTTTCGCGTTCGCAGAAGAATGTACACACCTAATTTCACGATTTTAGCTACAGCCCACTATGGTCCCAAATCCATATTTTTTGGCATAAATTAAAAAAAAAAATAGTTTGGAAATTGTTAAATGTGTATATATTTTCTTAATGACAACACTCCAAGCTACCATGAAAATGTATTGGAGAAAACTAGGGGGCAGCACTGCAAGCCCCTGGGATTAATTCGCGTCTAGAGCTGTTATACAAAATACTTAAAATTAAGGCGTGAAAAGAAAATAATGATAATAAATTAATGAAATTGAAGGCCGACGTACGATTTGCAAAATTGTATTTAACATTTTGTGATTACTGTAGTCTTGTCAGTTTTATTAAGTGTTGTAATTTTGTGATTCGTAGTGAGCATAACCTATAAATGTCGTGGACCAAAAGTTATATGTAGGACTCAACTTGGCTCAAAGTGTAAATGTGGAAGTGTTCGTCTGAGTGTGTAGTTTATGGTGGAATTAATATCTCGTCAGCGTTTGTCGGAAAACTCCTACAATTGCCACTTTATTTTAGCACAGTTTTCGATCAGCCATAGTACACATATTTGATCATATCACTGAATCAGATTTGTGTATGAGACCCATCAACATCTCATTTTAAAGGTATTGCAAGTAAATAGTATATGACGTCATTCAGTTTCCTGTACACTTGTAGACATTTTATATCATTTCCTGAAATAATTATTTAATTTGCAGTGTCAAGTAGAATATTTGTATGCTATATTTTACTTTTGTAATAATGTTTAGAAAAACATTGTTCGTCAAATCGAAATAATGTTCATTCTTTTAAGCTTTCATAAAATTATGTTTTGGTCACCCTGTACCAATATAGGGTGTTAGTTATGTTGGTTATATATTGAGTTTATATGAGAGGTGATAGTGGGCGTGGTCCAATCGGCCCAATTTTATTTTATATTATGTCTAGCAAATGTGAAAAATTACAAGATTGTATCTTTATTTTTCGACTTTATGCCATAAAAAATGGATTTGCGGCTGTTTACCCTAAAAGCATGGATCTTATTTTCTGCGTCTACGGTGTCAGACGAATTTCATAATTCTTAATCCCTTTTAGATCTTGAAGGTACGAATGTCGAAAGATCTCCTTATTTGACGCAGACAGAGCAATGCTACTATTTAAGCTGTAGCCGTTTGGTTGGCACCATTTTTATACCCATTTTATACCCATTCGTCCCATTTCTGCCGAAAAGTACAAATTACGAATAATTACTTTATGTTTCGCGTCGTTACAGTCAGGCGAATGTCTACACAGAATTTCAGGATTTCAACTTCAGCGGTTCGGTTGGTACCATTTTTGTCCCTCTTTTCCAATTGTATCCCTTAAAAGTACGAATTTTAAAAAATCCCTTTATTTTACGTATCTACGCAATTAGAGGATGCACATTACAAATTTCATTTTTCTGGGTGTTGTCCTATCATTGGTACCATTTTTATCCCTTTTTGTCCCATTTCACTCGCTAAAACATTTATTTACTTTAACACTGCAAGATCGTCTTAGAATTTTACCATGATCTGATATATATATACTTATATATATATAAATATAAATATATATATAAATAATAAATAATAAATAATCGAGCTAGACCCAGAATCACCAGCTGAATCGATTTACCGATGTCTGTCTGTCCGTCCGTCAGCTGTCCATCTAACCTTGTTCGCACTCTACAGGTCGCAATTGCTGTCCGATTATCATGGAATTTGGCAGAAGTTACTTTTTTGGCCAAGGACGATCGGTATTGAATTTGGAGGATATCGGTTCAGATTTAGATATAGCCCCCATACAAATGTCGCTCCCGATTTAACTTTTTCCGCCCTATAAATCACATATAGTACCCGATTTTCTTCAAATTTAGCATAACAACCTATAATCTGACTAGAAATACCTGTGACGAAAGTGGGTTAGATCGGTTCAGAATAAGATATAGCCCCCATACAAATGTCGCTCCCGATTTGACTTTATCCGCTCTAGAATCCACATATTGTACCCGATTTTCGTTAAAATTGGCACAACATTTTATAATCAAACTAGAAACTCCTATGCTGAAAGAGGGTAAGATCGGTTCAGATTTAGATATAGCCCCCATACAAATGTCGCTCCCGATTTGACTTTTTCCGCTTTATAAATCACATATTGTACCCGATTTTCTTTAAAGTCGAACTGAAACTCCTTTGCTGAAAGAGGGTAAGATCGGTTCAGATTTAGATATAGCTCCTATATAAATGTCGCTCTCGATTTGACTTTTTCCGCTTTAGAATCCACATATTGTACCCGATTTTCGTTAAAATTGGCACAACATTTTATAATCGAATTAGAAACACCTATGTAGAAAGTGGGTAAGATCGGTTCAGATTTAGATATAGCCCCCATACAAATGTCGCTCCGATTTGACTTTTTCCGCTTTATAAACCACATATTGTACCCGATTTTCGTTAAAATTGGCACAATATTTTATAATCGAATTAGAAACACCTCTGCAGAAATTGGGTAAGATCGGTTCAGATTTAGATATAGCCTCCAACAAATGTCGCTCCCGATTTAACTTTTTCCGCACTAGAATTCACATATTGTACCCGATTTTCGTTAAAATTTGCACAACATTTTATAATCCAATTAGAAACACCTATGCAGAAAGTGGGTAAGATCGGTTCAGATTTAGATATAGCCCTTATACAAATGTATCTCCCCATTTGACTTTTTCCGCTCTAGAAACCATATATTGTACCCGATTTTATTATTTGATATTCACCAATAAGCATACATGGTGAAAGCGGGTCACATCGTTCAAGGTTTCAATATACCCCCAAATGTCCATTCCGAATTAACATTTTTGGTCAAACTCTTACATTTACAGGATTCATAAATCCTTCCCGATTTCACTTTTTCCGAATTGAATTGTAATGAGATAGAAAGTGGAGTGTATCACATAGTAGGCTCCGTCCGCCTTTAACCTTTCCTTACTTGTTTGGGAGATGCCCATATGTCCATTCTTTGGTATAACCTAAATGGGGCCCCATTCTGTTCTATTACAACTATAGAAAATACTTCTTACATGGGATCTTCATCAAATTTTGCAGATCGTGATATGTTTCAACTAGGAATACCTACCGTGAATGAGAAATATATAGGCGTATGTTTTGGCACAGGTCTCAAGTGTTGTTATAGGCCCCCTTCAAATGTCCGTCCGATTCATCCTATTACCGCTGTATAATCTGTATTTATCATTGGATCTTTACTCGGAATATCTGCTGGAAAATTGGATTAATTACTTTATTATTTACCATATTTATTAAATTTGTCTAAAGATAAATTTATAGTAACTGTATAATTTACGAACTACATAATATTGCAATACCTGGGTTTAGTAATCAAAGAGGGTATTATACGCAGGGAGTGGTGTAGGGTATTATATAGTCGGCCCTGCCCGACTTTAGCCTTTCCATACTTCCTGACAAAGTTCAACCTTTGAAAAAAAAACCAAACCAGAAATTTGAAAAAATACTCAGTACTTTTGTATAGCCTATTTTATGGTCCACCCTGTATTAACCATGGGAAACTGATAAATAGTATGGATTTTATGGAATGATATTTTGCTTAGTGCATACACAAATAACTCTCAAGCTTTTGGACTTAGGTTCAGTTTCTTCTGGGACATTTCACGTGGCTACAAAAAGCATCCTCGAAATTGCCAACAAGACCAAATAACGGAGAACTGAAGGCATAATTTTGTTATGCCGCGCATCTTGTTTCACAACAACCTAGATTTGTTCGTGGCGACTAAATCAAACGAAATGGAAACTCACGTAAAATAGAACCAAAAACCTCTACTACAAATGCATATCAAAAATTCTGGAAAAAAATAAAAAAAACAAAATAACATCAGCCAAAAGTTCAAATAATCCAATTTATTAAATGCTCCAGGCGATAAATAAACTACTGTACGATTGTCCGAATGAAAGTTCAAATTCACGGCATTGTTTTGTTAGTTTTAAACATTTCACTCAACAACAAGTAAAACTTTTCGGTAATGCGGTTAAATTGAATCTGTTTTGGTCATTACGTTATATATCGAGCAAGTGAAAAACAAAATAAATCTTCTCTGAAAATGTTGAAATGTTATTTTTGGGAAAATTTATGACTTTTGCAGATATTTATAAAAATAGTTCACATTACTTTTGCCCTATATATTTTCCAGGAATTTGGGATTTTTGGGAAATAAATTTTACATTTCGTCGGCAAGACATGACTCACAGACTGTGAGTTTTTTTATTATATAAAAATAGAACAAAATATTTTTTCTCAACAAAAACTTTTTTTTCGAGAAATATGTTCGAGTCTGTTCCTAAACAACGGTTTCTATGTGAAAGTGAAATTCGCAACAACATTTGTATCACAATTACAGGGTGTGCCATTTAAAAATTTAAAATCGTCTATAAAAAAGTGCTGATTATTTTTCCATTTGTCTGGTTTTATTGGAAAGGCTGACTACCACGATTGGCTCGACAGTACCTCATCCGATCAACCAAATTTTCTGTACATTTTCGATTGTTCCAGCTGGAATTACTTCAATGGCAACTTCGATTTACTGTTTCAACGTTTAATTTGTCTCTGGATAACATTTATCCATAATGGCTCCTCACAGAAAATAATCTAAAGGGCTCAATTGTAGTCCAGAGACGGCCAATTGACATCACAATTTCGACTGACTATTCGATTTTCAAAAACAGTGCGTAAAATATCGATGGTGTGACATGTGGCCCCCGTCCTGTTGAAACCAAATGTCGTCCATGTCATTCTCTTGAATTTTTAGAAACAAAAATTCGTTGAGCATGACATGGTAATGCTAAGCGTTGAGGGTAATGGCGGCTCCTTCCTCATTTTCCAAGAAAAATGGTCCAATGGTGCCGCTAGCCCAAAATCCACACCAAACAGTGACTCGTTGTGGATGCATTGGCTTCTCAACAGTCACGTGTGGGTTCTCTGAGCCTCATATGCAGCAATTTTCCTTATTGACATAGCCACCGAGATGAAAATGAGCTTCATTCGAAAATACGATTTTTCGGTAAAATTCTTCATCTCATGCCAAACAATCTTCAGTCCATTGGGCGACGCGAAAAAGCATTGTATTGTCAATGAGGCCTAAGTTGTTGGACCAATTGAACTTTGTAATCCTTCATACCGAGGTCTTTATGCAAAATTCTTTTCAAATAAGTGCGAGAAATATTCAGTTCCTGAGAACGATGACGAGTTGATGGATGTTCTTGGTCATTCTCAGCCACAGCAGCAATGTTTTCGATTGAATGCATTGGACGGGTTGGTTTGTCCAATAACAATTCATCTTCATGAACTCTTTTCACAAATTTACACACAAACTGCACTGCTCGATTTCTTCTCGAAATTTCCCACGTAAATTTCTTACAGTTTGAATTAAAAACTCACTACCTTGGAAGTAAGTTTTTAATATTTCCCAATTTTGTTCGAGCGTATAGCGTCCTATTTTGCAAATGTCAAGTATAAACCTGAAAATAACAAGTAAGGAAAGACTAAAGTCGGGCGGGACCGACTATATGATACACTCCACATTCTATCTGAATACAATCCAACTCGGTAAAAAAGTGAAAACGGGAAGAATTTTTGTATGTTTCCTAATCATAGGCTAATATGACCTGGTCCGATTTGCCAAATCGATAAGAATATTTGTATCGGGGCTATATCCAAACATGGAATAAAGTGACTAACTTTCACAATAAGTTCTTCCAGTTCTACTATAAAGTGTTATGCTATTATGTAAATGTTATTATGTAAATCTGAACCGATCTGACCACTTTCACCATAGGTGTTCCTAGTTTAAATATAAGATGTTTTGCCAAATATGAAGACAATCTGATACAATTTGTAATTTCTAGTGCGGAAAAACTCAAATCGGGAGCGAAATTTGTATGGGAACTACGTATATATAAATCTGAACCGATCTAACACATTTTTACCACAGGCGTTTCTAGTCGAAATATAAGATGTTTTGCCAAATCTGAAGACAATTTGATACAATTTGTGATTTCTAGAGCGGAAAAAATCAAATCGGGAGCGAAATTTGTATGGGAACTATATATAAATCTGAACCGATCTAACACATTTTTACCACAGGCGTTTCTAGTCGAAATATAAGATGTTGTGCCAAATCTGAAGAAAATCTGATACAATTTGTGGTTTCTAGAGCGGAAAAAATCAAATCGGGAGCGAAATTTGTTTGGGAGCTATATTTAAATCTGAACCGATCTAACACATTTTTACCACAGCTGTTTCTAGTTGAAATATAAGATGTCTTGCATATTTTGAAGAAAATCTTTTGTAATATGTGGTATCTAGAGTAAAAAGAGTAAAAATCGGGAGTGAAATTCGTATGGGGGCTATATCTAAATCTGAACCGATTTTTTTTTGTTTAAATTAAATAGCGTTCGTCCTTATCCCGAAAAACTTCGTTGTGCATAGTTTCCATTGTTTCTGTCTACAATTGCGACCTGTATCGTGATTACAAGAATAGATGGACGGAGAGACAGACAGACGGACATTGCTAAATCGATTCAAAAAGTGATTCTAAGTCGATCGATATAATTAACAATGGGTCTATCTCTCTTCCTTTTGGGTGTTACAAACAAATGCACAAAGACATAATACTCTCGTGGAGTGTATAAAAATGAATGTTATTCTAACTTTGAAAGTCAAAGTAATCGGTAGTTGAAATTTAAAATGGCCCAACCTGTACATCGAATTTCGTGGTTCACAGGTACACGCTTTTTCTTGGTGCCAGTTTTGTCCCTTTCAGCTTATTTCATCCCTAAACGTACAAATTTGGAGAAATCATTTAGATTATGCACGTCAATACAGTCGGAGAAATGTATAAATCGAATTTCATGATTCTAATTTTCAATTCAACCTTCAACCATTTTTCCCGAAAAGACTAAATTTGCAATAAATGCCGTTTTTTGAGCTTGTACACAGTCAGAGAAATGTACACACAGAATTTTCAAGTTTTGATCTGATCGGATTTTGTCTCATTTTGACCCTAAAAGAATGAATATTGAAAGACCGCTTTCCTCTTCGATTCTACGCAAGCAGAACGAAGTTCCTTCGCTCATTTTTCTAGCTGCAGCCGTTTTATTAAAATAGATAAAATAATAAAATAAAATTCTTAAATACTCTAAATATTGCGGGATATTAGGGATAATTCCTGTACTTATTAGGGAAAGATGTTCATCTCTAAACCGAGTTTGTCATTTTTCAATTCCAATCGTGTGGAAACTTTGAACCGCCCAGGTCATTTCGTGTGCAATCTAGCGTACATTCAGCAGACATACCGACATGGCTAAATCGTTTTTTACTATCATATAGAATACTATCAGTGCTCGCTACTTCGCATGCGGAAATAGCTACATTACATAAACTGGTACCACTTCTATCCCTTTTTGTTCCGCACACCACTTAAAAGTATAAATTTCGAAAAATCCAATTTTACAGCACTTCTACGTGGTCAGACGAATTTACACACGAAATTTCACGATTCCAGCTGTAATACTTTAGTTGGTACCATTTTTATACCTTTTTGCCCAGCTCGCCCCTTAAAAGTTGTGTACTCAGTTTTCCATGAGCATTTCTCCTTTTTACAAGACTTTTAATTTCCAAAGAATATTAATGTTTAAATAATTTACTTTCGTACTTTTGCGAGTCAGCTCCAAAGACTACTATGCAATTACTGAGATAATTGCTGCTACCTGTCTAATCTACTATTTACATTTTTTAAAAATTTATTAAATTAATGTAAAAAGTTTTTTAATACTTAAATTCAAACAAAATTGATTTCATTTGTTTTTTACTTTATTTTAGAAATTATATGCGGGCTAAAATTTATATTCGTGATTTCTAATTGCAATGTTCTGAATGAGGTCTGTGTTTCAGTGTTTCTATATTCTTATCATTATCAATTAGCTACGTATTTTAGCCTCATTGTAATGTACTATGTATGGCGATTTGTTTGAATTACACTGGGCGACAAATGCGTTAATGACCAATTTTGTATAACATCCATCATAGGATGGAGTGTATTCTAATTTTGTCATTCCGTTGGCAACAAATTGCAATATTCATCGAAGACTCCAGAAATTTTCTGAGTGTTATAAATTAATGTAGAAGTTATTATCCTGATGATATTTCATTGATATTTTTGGTTAATTTTGCAAAATAAATATTTTGAAAAAATAAAACAAGTAAAAACGGCGTTAAGTTCGGCCGGGCCACCATGGATTGCATTCCACAGAGGTTGTCGATTGTCGTAGACGTGTAGTAATATTACAGGAAAATATAATTTTTTAATATAGCCAAACAAAAACAAATACAAATATTGAAAAAATAATTTTATAAATAAATATAATATTTTAATTATTACAAACCATTATTTATTTCAAATCAAAAAATAAATATTCTTATATTTATATTTTCAAAAAGCTTAAATACCATAAATATTGGTAGATAGTGGGTGCTACAGTTGGTTGTATTTCCATTCTATTTTAATTCCAAAAGTACAAATTTTGAAAATCCCATATCACACGTACATAGTGCAAAATAACCTAATTTCATGATTAAACCAATTTTTGCCGTAAAAGAAAAAGTACGAATTTGGAAAAAAAAAACTTTTTATTTTGCGTGTCTGTGCAGTCAGAGGAATGTATACTCCGAATTTCATGATTCTAGCTGCGGTCATTTGATTGGTACTATTTGTATCCCCTTTTTCCATTTTAACCCCAAAAAGTTCAAATTTCGAAAAATCTGTTTATTTTAAGTGTCTATGCAATCAGAGGAATGTATACACTGAATTTCATTATTCCAGGTGTAGCCGTTTGGTTGGTACCATCCCCCATACCCATTATATCCCTTGAAAGTACGAATTTGAAAAAAAAACTTTTATTTTTCATGTCTACGTAGTCAGAGGAATGTATATTCCGAATTTTATGACTCTAGCTGCGGTCATTTGGTTGGTACTATTTGTGTCCCCTTTTTCTATTTTGACCCCAAAAAGTACGAATTTCGAAAAATCAGTTTATTTTCCGTGTCTACACAGTCAGAGGAATGTATACTCCGGATTTCATGACTCTAGCTGCGGTCATTTGATTGGTACTATTTTTATCTCCTTTTTTCATTTTAACCCCACAAAGTACGAATTTTGAAAAATCCGTGTGTTTTACTTGTCTATGCAATCTGAGGAATGTATACAACGAATTTAATTATTCTAGATACAGCCGTTTGGTTGGTACCATTTTTATACAATTTTTTGGTTGGTATAATAAATAAAATAGAAATAGAACCACTTCAAACCGCACAGTCACAGGCACAGGACATCTAAGAATACTACTTTATTAAAAAAATCAATTAATGTTAACATTTCGAAAATCAAAATCAAATAAATAAAATTGTAAAAACAAACAAAGAAGAAATTACTTGATCGAATTAGCTGAAATTACATTCAAAACTCATAGAAAATCAATCAATCGATCACTAAACAACAACACAAAAACTAATAATTGTAAAAACTTTATAAATTCTATCGTCCGCTTCATCATTTTAAAAGAAATAAAAAGGTATAGTACTTTCAAATAGGTCAAGTAACATGTGATTGTATGAAGACACCATTATGAAAAAGTCGTAATTCCACCACTATTAAATTGGTCTTAACTCGTGATTTATATCTTATTTTTTATTGTTCTAAAAACACATTTAAAATATTTTTATGAGAAGAACACATACACAAGTTTTTGAAGGAAGTTAGTGAGGTTAAAAATTGAAATTGAAACAAATAAGGAAAGGCTAAAGTCGGGCGGGGCCGACTATATGATACACTCCACTTTCTATCCGAATTCAATTCAGTTCGGTAAAAAAGTGAAAACGGGAAGGATTTTTGTATGTTTCCTAATCATAGGCTAATATTAACTAACCCAATTTGGCAAATCTATTCTTCTCGATTTGCCAAATTGAGTTAGTATCGGGGTTATATCCAAACATGGAATGAAGTGACTAACTTTCACAATAAGTTCTTCTAGTTGAAATATAACGTGTTATGCTCAATTTTAAGAAATTTTCTGAAAATACGCGATTTCTGGGGGATCGAAATTTGTATGAGAGCTATATGTAAATCTGAACCGATGTGACCCATTTTCACCATAGGTGTTCCTACTTTAAATATAACATGTTTTGACAATTTTGAAGAAAATCTGTTAAAATATGTGGATTCTGGAGCAGAAAAATTCAAATTGGGAGCTATATATAAATCTGAACAGATCTAACACATTTTTACCACAGGTGTTTCTAGTTGAAATATAAGGTGTTTTGCGAATGCGCATACCAAATACCAAGCAAATATAAACAGACATATTCAAAAAACATGCTTAAATACGCTAAAATATTAGGGGTATTTTTAGTCCTTGTGAGGGAAAAATTTTCCCTTTGGGCCGATTTCGCCACGTTTCAATCCAAACCGATCTACGACTATAAGACGCATTAATGGAAAATTTGAACGTTTTAGCTCCTTTCGTTTAGATGCTAATGAGACCCTATTAGCAAGGTGTTTCAAGGTATTACAAACGGAATTACAAAGTTGGTATACCCCCATCCTGGAGGTGGATTGTATAATAAGGCAAGGCTGCCAATATGTTTATTAGGATGGGTAACAAAACTATATTGCAGCGTATCCAAATTCGTACTTTTAAGGGGTAAAATAGGAATAGAGGGATAAAAATGGTACCAACATAACGGCTGTACCTAGAATAATGAAATGTACCTAGAAATGAGTATGTAGACACGGAAAATAGACGAATTTTTCGAAATTCGTACTTTTTGGGGTTGATATGGAAAAAGGGGATACAAATAGTACCAATCAAATGACCGCAGCTAGAGTCATGAAATTCGGAGTATACATTCCTCTGACTGCGTAGATACGGAAAATAGACGAATTTTTTGAGATTAGTACTTTCAAGGGATACAATGGTACAGAGGGATAAAAATAGTACCAACTAAACGACTACAGCTAGAATGGTGAAATTCTAATTGCGCAGAAACGTTAAGGGGGTAAACATTTTTCGTAATTTTTCTTTTACGGCAAAAATTGGTTGAATCATGAAGTTAGGTTATTTTGCACTATGTACGTCTGATAATGGATTTTCAAAATTTGTACTTTTGGAATTAAAATAGAATGGAAATACAACCAACTGTAGCACCCACTATCTACCAATACTTATGGCTTTGGAAATATAAATATAAGAATATTTATTTTTTGAATTGACGAATTGGTAGCACTACTTTATAAGCGTGGTTTGAAATAATTAAAATATTATATTTATTTATAAAATTAATTTTTCAATATTTGTATTTGTTTTGGTTTTGCTATATTAAAAAAATTATATTTTCCTGTAATATTATTGCACCTCTGTCGAATGCAATCCATGGTGGAGGGTATACAAGGTTCGGCCCGGCCGAACTTAACGCCGCTTTTACTTGTTTTTTTTTTAATTTTATTTATATTTATAAAATTTTTTTTTAGAAAAAAGCATTTTCTTGTAATGTTACTGGTGTATATAGTTACCCTCTGGTCTAGTTCAACCTATGTGATAGCAATGACCATTGACGAGAAATCCTCTTATGACCTAAGGCCCTGTTACTCGAACAGCGGACTGTGGGGTCTGGTGTATATATCAGCAGCATACCGTGAACTAGAAGAACATGTATTTAATGCCTAGCACTTGTCCTTATCATCTGTGGCTGCAAGTATGGGTCGCCTTCGTCGCCGGTTGTCCACCAAACCAAAATGTCGTAGATAATATATTTTAGAATTTTTAGATCCCATCATTGAATTAGTATTTATTCTAATTATACAGTGTTATACAGTTATACATTTTTTGTCATCTTTTGAAATATAAATTCCAGAAACATAAACCCAATCATGGATTATTTTTTTGTCAACTAGTGTTATGTTAAAATAAACGCTTATTTAAAATGTCTGTGACGCAAAATGTCCAGAAACATTTTTGTTTCTTTAATTGTTCGACGAGTAATTAAATCATTCACAAAACGATGTTTGAGCTGGCATTTAAATGGAATGTTTGATTTGAAGCGAAAGCTTCGCACTGATACGAACCAAATTCAAATCAAAATGCGCATCAATTTTATTTCAAAAAAAGATAAGAAATGACAGAGGTTCTCTTCCATACATCTCATATCAAGCACTCTCGGCGGGCGCATAATAAAACCTGCACAAGATGTTCATATATTCAAGGAAATTCTTCTTTTTTTCTCTTTTGGGTAATTTTTATTAATTGACATTTAATCTTTTTTATGTGATTGATTTATTGTAATGACGTTAATTTCTTTAACATTCCCAATAAAAAAAAGAACACAATTGCCATCGCACTTTCCTCCACTTCCCAAGAGACAGACAATAAAAGGAGAAGAAAAGAACATTCGAAATGTTGCACGTCACCGTGGCAGCGCAGCCACAAGAGCTACGAGGCTACGGTTGCATATTGTGTAATTATAATCTGTTTTAACAATCTGCTCACACTTCAACGTTTGGGGAATATAGGCATAAAGCCGTGGCGTCGTTGATGTAAATGAAAATGTAATATAATTTTATTCTGCGGTACTCCACATGGCCATGCTGGACATTGTGACCACGTGTCCAAGGTGACTGTTGTACTTCAGTGTTTTTCTGTATAGTTGGGGGCTTCAGGGAAGATACGCACAATTGTTATGGATTGCCGCATTGTACAACTTATAATTGTAAATTACGATTTCAAGTGTAGAGGGAGATCTCAATACAAGTATCTTTATGAAAAATAAATTAAATTTAAAACAAGTAAGAAGGCGTTAAGTTCGGTCGGGCCGAATATTATATACCCTCCACCACGGAGTGCATTCCACAGTATTACCAGCAGATTAAAGGATGTCGACATAGAAGTACAGAACCATATTACGAAAATTGTGATATTTTTATGCACATTTACTATAATTGTTTACTATTTCAAACTATAATGTATACATGTGTATGTATGTATGCTGAAATTGTGAAAGTGAACATGCCTAAATATTAGGCGATTGTCAGTCGCCATTAGAAAGAAACATTTTCAAATACAGACAAAGTGATAAGAAAAGTATAAATTTTAAAGATATTCCCATTCCCCACGTCCCCAGATTCAACCCATTCCCCGACCAAATGTACAAATTTCGAAAAAACCTTTTTTTCGAGTCTTCATAGTCAGAATGTATACTCCGAATTTCATGATTTCAACTTCAGCAGTTTGGTAGGCCCCATTTTTATCCCCTTTTTTAATTATATCCCTTAAAAGTACGAATTTCGAAAAATCTCTCTATTTTAGGTGTCTACGAATTATTGGGACGTACACACCGAATTTCATGATTCTAGCTGTTGTCGTATCATTGGTACCATATTTTATCCATTTTTGTCCCATTTCGCCCTCTAAAACATTTTTTTTCTTTGTGGTTCTTCCAAGCTACAAGAGGAATGTCCGCAACAAATTTTAACTATATGAAAATCAGAAATTTAAATAATAAGCCAAGGTTACCAATATTTGTATACTATGTGATTTTTTAAGAGCTTGATAACTTTTTTTTAAAAAAAACGCATAAAATTTGCAAAATCTCATCGGTTCTTTATTTGAAACGTTAGATTGGTCCATGACATTTACTTTTTGAAGATAATTTCATTTAAATGTTGACCGCGGCTGCGTCTTAGGTGGTCCATTCGGAAAGTCCAATTTTGGGCAACTTTTTCGAGCATTTCTTCGGAAATGTTGTCTTCCAAAGCTGGAATAGTTGCTGGCTTATTTCTGTAGACTTTAGACTTGACGTAGCCCCACAAAAAATAGTCCAAAGGCGTCAAATCGCATGATCTTGGTGGCCAACTTAGCGGTCCATTTCTTGAGATGAATTGTTCTCCGAAGTTTTCCCTCAAAATGGCCATAGAATCGCGAGCTGTGTGGCATGTAGCGCCATCTTGTTGAAACCACATGTCAACCAAGTTCAGTTCTTCCATTTTGGGCAAAAAAAAGTTGGATATCATCTCACGGTAGCGCTCACCATTCACAGTTACGTTACGATTCGCATCATCTTTGAAGAAGTACGGTCCAATGATGCCACCAGCCCATAAACCGCACCAAACTGTGACTTTTTCTGGATGCATTGGTAGCTCTTGCAATGCTTCTGGCTGATATTCACTCCAAAATCGACAATTCTGCCTATTTACGTACCCATTGAGCCAAAAATGAGCTTCGTCGCTGAACACAATTTCTTTCTGAACTTTCTTAACAGAGCACGCATTTTGATAATAAAATTCAATGATTTGCAAGCGTTGCTCGTTAGTAAGTCTATTCATGATGAAATGTCAAAGCATACTGAGCATCTTTCTCTTTGACACCATGTCTGAAATCCCACGTGATCTGTCAAATACTAATGCATGAAAATCCTAACCTCAAAAAAATCACTCTTTATATACATATATAAAGTAAATAATATTTCAATTCATAAAGTAAATATAAGGGAGCAATCATATATACCCTAAATATTGGGGGATAGAGAGCGTATTTTCAGCTACTATAAATTTTGAAAATACCTTATCTCTCACGTACGCTGTATAAGACAACTTCATGATTCTTTTCTTTTTTTGTCGTTAAAGCAACAAAATAAAGTACGAATTTGTAAAAAAATATTTTACGTGGCTACGCAGTCAGAGGAATATATACACCGAATTCCATGATTCTATCAGCGGCCATTTTGTTGTTACCATTTTTATCCCCTTTTACCAATTTTGCCCCCTCAAGAGTACGACTATCTAAAATCTGTTTATTTTACGTATCTACACAATTAGAGGGATGTACACACTGAATTTCAGAATTCTAGCTGTATTCGTTTAGTTGGAACTATTTTTATCCCCTGTAGCCATTGTATCCCTTGAAAATACGAATTTGGAAAAAACGTTTTATTTTTCGTGTCTACGCAGTCAGAGGTATGCACACTCCGAATTTTATGATTTTAGCTGTGGTCATTTGATAGGTACTATTTTTATCCCCTTTTCCATTTGAACCCCAAAAAGTAAGAATTTTGTAAAGTTCTTTTATTTTACGTGTCTACACAATCAGAGTAATGTATACACCGAATTTCGTTATTCTAGGTGCAGTCGTTAGGTTGGTGCTATTTTTATCCCTCTATTCCCATTTAAATCCTTAAATGTACGAATTTAGAAAAAATACTTTTATATTATGTATCTACTCTATTAGAGGAATGTACACGCCAAATTTCGTCTTTCTATCTGTTGTCGTTTCATAGGTACCATTTTTCTCCCTTTTTGTCCCATTTCGCCCCTACAAATAAAACCACCCTATGGTGCCCTGTTATGCTATAAAGGGAATGCGCATTGCAAATTTCAAGTAAATACATGCTATTATGTTCAAAAAACAGGCTGAAATACTCTAAAAATTAGGGGTATTTTCAGTCCTTGTGAGGGAAAATTTTTTCCCTCTGGCCTGATTGCGCCCACTTTCAATCCCAACCGATCTGCAACCATAAGACACATTTAGGAAAAATTTGAACCTCCTATCTCATTTCGTTCGGCCGCTATCGTGCTTTCAACAGAAAGACGGACGGGCATGGCTATATCGTCTTAGAATTTTACCACGATCCAGAATATATATACTTTATGGGGTCTCCGATGAATATTTCAAGGTGTTACAAACGGAATGACAAAGTGAATATACCCCATCCTGGAGGTGGAGGGTATAACAAGTAAAAAGGGCAGGCTAAACCTTATATACCCTCCAGCATGGATTGCTTCCCAAAGAGGCTGTCGATTTTACAGAAGTAAAAAAGGAGAGAAGAAAAAGAAGTTTTACCGGAAAATGTTACATTTTTTAAATATAGCCAAACCTAAACAAATAAAAATATTGAAAAAAAAAAAATAAAATAATAAATATATCGAAATAATATTTCAAGACAGTTAAAAAAGTGTATATAAGCCAGCAATCTTCAAAAAATCTTAAATACCCTAAATATGGGCGGATAGTGGTTACATTTTCAGCTACAGCTGAAAATCTATTATCTCTCACGTACACAGTCGCGATTCCAGAAGTCACTTCTATAACTTGACGTCGATGTCAAAAGAGATCAAAGTTGAAAATGTAGCTTTTGTTACGATCGGACTATAAATGGAGACACAGTTAACAAATGAAATACGCGGTCAAAGTGCGTGCAAAAAAAAGTAAATACATTATTGGAATCGTCTTTAAATTATCTTTAATTCTAGGGGTGACAGGCGCAAAATTACTTTTTTATGGGGTGCGACAAGGTCTAGTACACAGTGCAAGATAACCTAATTTCATGAATCTTCACATTGTTGTCGTAAAATCAACAAAATAAAGTACACGCTTCTAGCAGCGGCCATTTGGTTGGTACAATTTTTATCCCGTTTTACACCCTTAAAAGTATGACAGTACACACCAAATTTCAACATTCGAACTGCAGCCGTTGTGGTACCATTTGTATCCCTCCGTTCCCATTGTATCCCTGGAAAGTACGAATTTGGAAAAATCTTGCAATTTGCGCGTCTATAAAGTCAGATGGATTCCACCGACATCTAATTCCATGATACTAGCTGTCGCCATTTGGTACAATTTGTATCCCCTTTTCCCATTTCGTGTTTCTAGCTGTTATCGTTTGATATGTACCATTTTTATCTCTTTTTGCCCCATTTCACCCCCTACGAATAAAAATGCCTTTAAAGCTCACTTTATGGTGCACGTTTTTGTTATTTGTATATGCAGACATTCTGAAAATATGATTAAATACTCATTCCTTATGAGGAAAATATTTTTCCCTTTGTGCTGATTTCGCCCAGTTGCAATCCCAGCCGCTCTACGACTATAAGACGCACTTACGGTAAATTTGGACCTCGTAGCTCCTTTCGTTTAGATGCTTTCAACAGACGGAAGGACATATCTAAATCGTCTTAGAATTTTATGACGACCAAGTATATATATACTTTATAGGGTCTTAGGTCGATATCACTGTGTGTATTTTTTTAAGTCTTAGGTCGATATCACTGTGTTTATTTTTTTAAGTCATGGAAATATAACCATATGCGGACGCCACTACGTGATAAATGACCAGAAAGACAGACCAGTGTCTCCCAGTTTTGCCCAAAGCAATGCACTTTTTTATGGGTCCCCAAAGATTTGGGGTCTCTGTAATATTTTTGCAAAAAAGTGATTATTTTGTCAGGCTCATATCTTACAAACCGTTTGGAATTTTCATTTATTCTCTGAGGCAAAGTTGTAGCTATTGTCACAACGTTGTATTGTGAATATATAAAATATAATATATATAATATATAAAAAATAAATATAATAAAAAACTTAATTTTTAAGGTCAAAATCGCAAATGTCGTTGAACAAATTTTATAGGATAAAGTGTGTTCAGGTAGCGTATACGTGCTGTTGATTAAGGATAATATCACTCATACGCACTGTAGTAGGACTGACCATTAACAGAAACAGTCCTGCAAGATATATTTTTCCTACTTACACGGTGTTAAGAATAATTCCTAGGAAGTTCATATGTTCTAGAAAGTTTTTTATTGAGACATAAGGAACATTTTTTGTGGTGGATTGTTTCCTTGAATTTTGAAGGGTTTGCTACCAATGGAACTGAACAGTTTAAAAAAATCAAATTTTGTTATTTTTTTGCGATTTTGACCTTGAAGATGAAGTATTTTTATACCCTCAACCTCTAGGAGGAGATACTAACTTTGTCATTGCGTTTGTAACACCTTGAAATATCGACCTCAGACCCTATAAAGTATTGACCTTGTAGATGAAGTATATTTATACCCTCCACCTCTACGATGGGGGTATACAAACTTTGTCATTCCGTTTGTAACACCTGAGACCCTATAAAGTATATATATTCTTGATCGTCATAAAATTCTAAGACGATTTAGCAATGTCCGTCCGTCCGTCTGTTGATAGCACGCTAGCATCAAAACGAAAGGAGCTAGAACGTTCAAATTTCCCATAAATGCGTCTTATAGTCGTAGATCGGTTGGGATTGAAACGGGGGGCGAAATCGGCCCAAAAGGGAAACAAATTTCCCTCACAAGGACTAAAATACCCATAATATTCCCTAATATTTTAGGGTATTTAAGCATGTTTTTTTGAATATGTCTGTTTATATTTGCTTGATATTTGGTATCGCGTTCCCCTTATAGGAAAAAAGTGCACCATAAAGTGATTCTTATTTGTAGGGGATGAAATGGGGCAAAAACGGGATAAAAATGATACATATTAAACTACAACAGCTAGAAACACGAAATTCGGTTTATACATTCCTCTAATTGAATAGATACATAATATAAAAGTATTTTTTTCAAATTCGTACTTTTAAAGGGTAAAATGGGAATAGAGGTATAAAAATGGTAACAACCAAACGGCTGTACCCAGAATAATGAAATTCGGTGTATACATTCCTCTGATTGCATAGACAAGTAAAATGCACGGATTTTTCAAAATTCGTACTTTTTGGGGTTAAAATGAAAACAGGGGATAAAAATAGTACCAATCAAATGACCGCAGCTAGAGTCATGAAATTCGGAGTATACATGACTTTGTAGACACGGTAAATAAACTGATTTTTCAAAATTCGTACTTTTTGGGGTCAAAATAGAAAAAGGGGATAAAAATAGTATCAGCTTCTTTCAAATTTTTCAAATATATTTGCGGAGTGTTTAAAACTAAGATAATGATAAATTCTGAAAGTTTCGTCTCACGCTCATCACATTCCACCCATATATCTCAAAATGAATTTATCATACAAAATTGTTTGTTTTGGTCCGAATGCCTTTTGCACAGAGTTTGTTCAGCGATTGGTGGGTTGAATGTAAATATATCAGGAAGTAATTAGCAATTGTCTCAGTAATAACACCGTGCGATAGTACCTTTTAGAGCTGAAACTACCATGGAATTTTAAGTATTTTTAACAGATATCCTTATCTCTGATTTGATACCTTTATCGCCTTTGTAAAGAAAAGTACGAAAATAAACAGCTGTCTTTGTTTTTAGCTCTTTCAAAATATTCTTTTTCTTCTTCTTCTCTGTCAAAATATTCTTCTTCTTTATGATTTTTCATTATTCTTCTTCGTTATTTGCAATATTATTGTAGCTTTGAAATCATGAAAACGGTTCTGCAATATTTGTTATCTCTCTCAGAGAAGAGAAGCAACACATGTACGCCTCAAAATATACCAAGAATTTTAGTTGTCTCTCACCTCAAAGTCGGGTCACAGCTTTAACAATGGTACGCCTAAAAGTATGTAAATTCTAACACGAAAAGCTAAAACTAACACATTGGTTAGTAGGGACTGTTGGGAAGTATATCCACACACTATCTAATTTGATTTTGATGACTGATACTATGTGCAAGTGTAAGATGATCAATTATTGAATTTTCCAATAAAGAACAAACAAGTAAAAGCGGTGTTAAGTTCAGCCGGGCCGAACTTTATATACCCTCCACCATGGATTGCATTCCACAGAGGTTGTCGGTTTTCGTAGAAGTACAGTAATATTACAGGAAAATATATTTTTTTTAATATAGCCAAACCAAAACAAATACAAATATTGAAAAATTAATTTTATAAATAAATATAATATTTTAATTATTTCAAACCACGCTTATAAGGCAATACTACCAATACGTCAATTCAAAAAATAAATATTCTTATATTTATATTTTCAAAGCCATAAATATTGGTAGATAGTGGGTGCTACAGTTGGTTGTATTTCCATTCTATTTTAATTCCAAAAGTACAAATTTTGAAAATCCATTATCAGACGTACATAGTGCAAAATAACCTAACTTCAACCAATTTTTGCCGTAAAAGAAAAAGTACAAATTTGGAACAAACTTTTTATTTTGCGTATCTATGCAGTCAGAGGAATGTATACACCCAATTCCATGATTCCAGCTGCGTCCATTTGGTTGGTACCATTTTTACCCCCTTGACGTTTCTACGCAATTCGAATTTCATCATTCTAGCTGTAGTCGTTTAGTTGGTCCTATTTTTATCCCTCTGTACCATTGTATGAATTGAAAGTACTAATTTCGAAAAAATTCGTCTATTTTCCGTGTCTACGCAGTCAGGGGAATGTATACTCCGAATTTCATGACTCTAGCTGCGGTCATTTGATTGGTACTATTTTTATCCCCTTTTTTAATTTTAACCCCAAAAAGGACAAATTTCGAAAAATCCGTGTATTTTACTTATCTATGCAATCAGAGGAATGTATACACCGAATTTCATTATTCTAGGTACAGCCGTTTGATTGGTACCATTTTTATCCCTCTATACATATTTTACCCCTTAAAAGTAGGAATTTGGAAAAAATACTTTTATATTATGTATCTACTCAATTAGAGGAATGTACACACCGAATTTCGTGTTTCTAGCTGTTGTCGTTTAATATGTACCATTTTTATCCCTTTTTTGCCCCATTTCACCCCCTACAAATAAGAATCACTTTATTATGCACTTTTTTGCCAAATATCAAGCAAATATAAACAGACATATTCAAAAAATATGCTTAAATACGCTAAAATATTAGGGATTATTATGGATATTTTTAGTCCTTGCGAGGGAAAATTTTTTCCCTTTAGGCCGATTTCGCCCCATTTCAATCCCAACTGATCTACGACTATAAGACACATTTATTGAAAATTTGAACGTGGTTGCTCCTTTCGTTTAGATGCTAGCGTGCTTTCAACAGACGGACGGTCATGGCTAGATCGTCTTTTTTATGACGATCAAGAATATACACACTTTATAGGGTCTCAGGTCGATATTTCAAGAACAATATTTTTATATTTATTTCAAATAGAATAGAAATATCAATGCTCAACGAATTTTTGTTTCAAGAGCATGACATGGAATACATTTGCTTTCGAGCTTGTCCTTGTTAGGGGAAAGTTTTTCATTTTGGATCGATTTCGCACATTTTCAATTCCAAGCGACGCATATTTTTCCTAATTCGTACTTTTGAAGGGTAAAATGGGAATAGAGGGATAGAAATGGTACCAACCAAACGGCTGCACATAGAATAATGAAATTCGGTGTATACGTTCCTCTCGATACGTAGACACGAAAAATAAAGGGACTTGTCGAAAGTCCTACTTTTAGGGAGTAAAATGGAAATGGGGATAAAAATTGTACCAACCAAATGGCCGCAGCTAGAGTAAAAATCCGTATTTTTTAAGGGTAAAATGGGAATAGAGGGATAAAAGTGGTACCAATCAAACGTCTACTGCTAGAATAATGAAATTTGGTGTGTACGTCCCTCTTAGTGCGTAGAAACGTGAAATAAATAGATTTTCGAAATTTGTACTTTTAGGCGGTAAAATGGAAAATGGGATAAAAGGTACCAATCAAATGGCCGCAGCTAGAGTCATGAAAGTTTTTTCCAAATTCGTACTGTATTTACTTTTACGGCAAAAATGGGTACGTTAGACATAATAGATTTTCAATATATATATATATATATATATATATATATATATATATATATATATATATATATATATATATAACCACAGTGGAATATTTTCATACAAGCAAAAATTAGAAGAAATAGAGCTAAAACGTTGAAATTTCGCACACATTCCTTATATCGTCAAATTAGATCTAAAAAATTTGTATACACTCCACGAGAGTATTATGTCTTTGTGCATTTGTTTGTAACACCCAAAAGGAAGCGAGATTGACCAATTGTTGTGTAAATTGTTAAAAATTCCTCAATTTTATGTATCTACGCAATTATCCATTTTTATCCCTTTTGTACCAATTCGCCCTCTAAAATGTGTATTCACTTTTTGGCGCTTGTACGATACAAGAGGAATGTACGCAACAAATTGCAAGTGCATATAAAGAAGAAATTAAAAAAATGCTTAAATATTCTAAATATAGGGGAGTACTTTCAGTCCTTGTTAGGGAAAATGTTTTCCCCGTGGGCCGATTTCGCTCACTTTCAATCCCATCTGCAACCATAAGACACATTTAGGTTTTTGGTTTTTTACGATTTTCGAATTTTTCTATAAAAATTATTTTATTTTTTAATCGACGACACAGCTTTATACTTAACTTAAGATTAATATCGAACCAATATTTGCATGTGATCGCATGCCATCAAGCCTTACATCCCTAAAGTATGCTTTAAATAAATTTTCCTAAATACTTTAACAGAGAACAACGAGAAGTTATTGCTTCATTTTTGGCTTAGAAGGTTTAACCATTTCGGTAATTAAATCGATGTTGGCAGCTATAAGCACAATCGTATTTTTAAAATGAATATATACGACAATAGCTTAACAATATTTGTAAATGCCGAGGAATCGGCCGGCCTCGCGAATATAGTTTTATACTGTAGAAAATTACCAATACTGAATAAATACAACCTTCAGGTAAACATCTGTCAGAAAAGCAAAGCAACAACGTAATTACACTTTTTAAAATGCAAAAGAACACCACGAGAGCTTCTATTTTCTACGAACTAAACGCAATTTCAAAACGATACATGGTTTCCGAGATACATACCAATAAAATAACCTCTCTTATGATGAAATTTGCAACTATTTTAGCATTTATGAACATTAAATGCATCCGCAGCTAAAATTAACAGCTATATTGGCAAAATCTTTTAGAATATGCTTAATTCAATCAGTAATGTTGAGATTTGGGAGCATGAAATTTATTATTATTATTATTTAGATTTTGAATTGACTTGAAGCATTATTTCGATATATATAATATAAACATATTGGTAGTCTTGCCTTATTAGCGTGGCTTAATATAATTAAAATTGTATACTTATTTATAAATTCTTTTAATACATATTTTAATTTCTTTTGGTTTGGCTATATTAAACAAATTTAACATTTTCCTGTAATGTTACTGCACTTTTACGAAATTCGACAGCCTCCGTAGAATGTAATCCATGATGGAGGGCAGGGCCGTGCCCATGATTTTCCCCAGAGGGGGGGGGGATTTCATCTACACTCATAAAAAAGTGAACCCTATAATGAGTTAAAATGAACTAAAATTTAGGAAAATTGAACTTCGTATAGCGCTACAGCAAAATTTCCTCAAATCAAGTTCAAAATTTTCCTTGAAATTAGTACATGTTTTGATCTTGAAAAATATATATAAATATTTACTCAAATTGAGGAAGTTCCAATAAGTTTTTCCTCAAACCAAGTACATTTTTACTAAATCTAAGTAAAATTTTGCTGAAATTTTCCTAAATCTAAGTAAATTTTTACTTAATTAAAGTACAATTTTCCTAAAACTAAATGAATTTTTACTCAAACCAAGGAAATTTTTACTAAATCTTAGTAAGTATTTTTTTACTAAAATCAAATAAATATTTACTTAAACTGAGGTTAATTTTGCTGATATTTTCCTTAAAACAAATAATTTTTTAATTTACTGAGAATCTTGATACTTAAAATAAGTTCAATTTAAAAACATTAAAAAAATGGTTTTGCAAAACTGATACAAAAAATTACAACATGAAATATTTCTCAAAAGTTTCATGATACCTCTGCCATAAAGAGCTCAGCTCTTACTGCATGATTGCTGCGAAGGCAAGAAAGGGGCCTTCGCAGTGAAGAAATATTACACAAATTCTATGATAAATGTAGAAAATTGGATATGATTTTTGGCAAAGTAAGGTTCTAAATAGGATGTCTAATCAGTTTGGGGCTTTTAATTTATATAGGACATGAGCAAAAGGATGTTTACTCAAAATCTTTATACGCATATTCCGATTAAATAAAAATGTTTATTCATTTTTATAACAGCACTCGATGAAATGCTCGAAGAAACGCCTAGAAATTTTATTTACAAAAACCCAAATAATTGGTATTTTAGAGTTTCGTCTTCCTACGTAGATCCAAGTTACTGAATTTGTTGTTTCTCTTTTGAATAATACTTGTTACATATATACAAAAAAATACTAACTCTGAAAAATATTTGTCACAAGTGAGAAATACAGCAAAAAACTCATTTCTTATTGTTTCGCAACTTTAAAGTAGATTTTAATATAGAGTCCTACACGCAGAGAAAAAATGCATTACGTAGAAACGAAATTTTAGACTTTTCACGTGAACATCGTTTTTGAGTTTCTTTTGTGGGAAAAATTAGTTTGTTTCCGGTAAACATGTCATCACTTGTTGTAAATGAACAAACAGAAATATGTTTATATCAAACAGTTTTCTTTTTTTTGTCTTTTTGTCTGGATTTATATTATCATTGCAAACTACCAAAACATTAGAAGTATCAGAAACCGTTGTTGTTGCATCTGTGATGAAAATAGGAAACATCGGTTCAGATTTAGATACAGCTCCAAGAAAATGTCGCATCGCAAATGTTAGAAACCACACAATGCAAACGGAATATACGAATAGCCACACCATACTATATTTGACCTAAGAACATCTGTTGTGGAAGTGAAATATGTGGGTCAATGTTTTGATATAGTCCTTATACAAATGTCCCACTCGATTTCTACCCCTCTCAGAGAGGGGTATATTATTCGTTTGAATTGAAAGAAATTTAAAAATGTTAATTGTATTTTATTTAAAAATTTAAGTATTGTACTTTCTTTTGTATAAACAAGTAAAAACGGCATTACGTTCGGCCATGGATTGCATTCCACAGAGGTTTTACAGGAAAATATAATATTTTTTAATATAGCCAAACCAAAACAAATACAAATATTGAAAAAATAATTTTATAAATAAATATAATATTTTAATTATTTTTTTAAACCATTAGTTATTTCAAATCAAAAAAAAATATTCTTATATTTATATTTTCAATAAGCTTAAATGCCATAAATATTGGTAGATTGTGTGTGCTACAGTTGGTTGTATTTCCATTCTATTTTAATTCCAAAAGTACAAATTTTGAGAATCCATTATCAGACGTACATAGTGCAAAATAACCCAACTTCATGATTCAACCAATTTTTGCCGTAGAAAGAAAAATTTGGAAAAAAACTTGTTATTTTGCGTGTCTATACAGTCAGAGGAATTTAGAATTTCATCATTCTAGCTGTAGTCGTTTAGTTGGTATTATTTTTATCCCTCTGTACCATTGTATCCCTTGAAAGTACGAATTTCGAAAAATCTATTTATTTTCCGTGTATACGCGGTCAGAGGAATGTATACTCCGTATTGCGGTCATTTGGTTGGTACTATTTGTATCCCCTTTCTCCATTTTAACCCCAAAAAGTATGAATTTCGAAAAACTCGTCTATTTTCCGTGTCTACGCAGTCAGAGGAATGTATACTCCGAATTTCATGACGCTAGCTGCGGTCATTTGATTGGTACTATTTTTATCCCCTTTTTTCATTTTAACCCCAAACAGTACGAATTTTGAAAAAATCCGTTTATTTTCCGTGTCTACACACTCAGAGGAATGTATACACCGAATTTCATTATTCTAGGTACAGCCGTTTTGTTGGTACCGTTTTTATCCCTCCGTACCCATTGTATCCCTTGAAAGTTCGAATTTGGAAAAAAACTTGTATTTTTCATGTCTACGTAGTCAAAGGAATGTATACTCCGAATTTCATGACTCTAGCTGCGGTCATTTGGTTGGTACTATGTTTATCCCCTTTTTCTATTTTGATCACCAAAAGTACGAATTTCGAAAAATCAGTTCATTTTCCGTGTCTACGCAGTCAGAGGAATGTATACTCCGAATTTCATGACTCTAGCTGTGGTTGTTTTATTGGTACTATTTTTATCCCCTTTTTTCCATTTTAACCCCAAAATGTACGAATTTCGAAAAATTCGTTTATTTTACGAGTCTACGCAATCAGAGGAATGTATACACCGAATTGAATTATTCTAGATGCCGCCGTTTTGTTGGTACCATTTTTATCCCTCCGTACCCATTGTATCCCTTGAAAGTTCGAATTTGGAAAAAACTTGTATTTTTCATGTCTACGTAGTCAAAGGAATGTATACTCCGAATTTCATGACTCTAACTGCGGTCATTTGGTTGGTACTATTTTTATCCCATTTTTCTATTTTGAACGCCAAAAAAGTATGAATTTCGAAAAACTCGTCTATTTTCCGTGTCTACGCAGTCAGAGGAATGTATACTCCGAATTTCATGACTCTAGCTGCGGTCATTTGGTTGATACTATATTTATCCCCTTTTTCTATTTTGATCCCCAAAAGTACGAATTTCGAAAAATCAGTTCATTTTCCGTGTCTACGCAGTCAGAGGAATGTATACTCCGAATTTCATGACTCTAGCTGCGGTCATTTGATTGGTACTATTTTTATCCCCTTTTTTCATTTTAACCCCAAACAGTACGAATTTTTAAAAAATCCGTGTATTTTACTTGTCTATATAATCAGAGGAATGTATACACCGAATTTCATTATTCTAGGTACAGCTGTTTGGTTGGTACCATTTTTATCCCTCTATTCCCGTTTTACCCCTTAAAAGTACGAATTTGGAAAAAATACTTTTATATTATGTATCTACTCAATTAGAGGAATGTACACACCGAATTTCGTGTTTCTAGCTGTTGTCGTTTAATATGTACCATTTTTATCCCTTTTTTGCCCTATTTCACCCCTACAAATAAGAATCACTTTATGGTGTACGTTTTTGCTATAAGGGAAATGCACATACCAAATATCAAGCAAATATAAACAGATATATTCAAAAAACATGCTTAAATACGCTAAAATATTAGGGATTACTATGGATATTTTTAGTCCTTGTGAGGGAAAAATTTTTCCCTTTGGTTTTCCGATTTCGCCCCGTTTCAATCCCAACCGATCTACGACTTTACGACGCATTTATGGAAAATTTGAACGTTCTAGCTCCTTTCGTTTAGATGCTAGCGTGCTTTCAACAGACGGACAGACGGACGGACGGACGGACATGGCTAGATCGTCTTAGAATTTTATGACGATCAAGAATATATATATACTTTATAGGGTCTCAGGTCGATATTTCAAGGTGTTACAAACGGAATGACAAAGTTAGTATACCCCCATCCTGGAGGTGGATGGTATAATAAAAAATGTCTACATAAAAAATGCTTAGGTTACTCCAACACTTTTTGGCAGAAACGAAGAATTTCGTCTCGCCAATAGATTTTTACATAATTATTATTTTAGAGGTAAATTATTTTTCAATGATTTCATTCCAATTAGATATACTACAAATTTGTCCAAAGTTTGGCACTCATAGTTAAGCTACGGCAAATTAATGGCTCTTATTAAGATTGTTTTTAGATTCCATTATGATATCGTAGTGATTCTTATCTACACTTTTTATACACTCCACGAGAGTGTTATGGATTTGTGCATTTGTTTGTAACACCCAAAAGGAAGCGAGATAGGCCCATTGTTAAGTATACCGATCGACTTAGAATCACTTTCTGAGTCGATTTAGCAATGTCCGTTTGTCCGTCTGTCTGTCCATCTATTGTTGTAATCAAATTACAGGTCGCAGATATAGTCCGATCTTAACAAAAATTTGCACAAGTAAGTTTTGTGGATCAAGGACGAACCCTATTTAATTTGAGGCAAATCGGTTCAGATTTAGATATAGCCCCCATACAAATGTCGCTCCCGATTTGACATTTTCCGCTCTAGAAACCACATATTGTACCCGATTTTCTTTAAATTTGACACAACATCTTATAATCCAACTAGAAACACCTACGCAGAAAGAGGGTAAGATCGGTTCAGATTTAGATATAGCCATCATACAAATGTCTCTCCCGATTTGACATTTTCCGCTCTAGAAACCACATATTGTATCCGATTTTCTTTAAATTTGGCACAACATCTTATAATCCAACTAGAAACACCTATGCAAAAATTGGGTAAGATCGGTTCAGATTTAGATATAGCCCCCAAGAAACAGTGTGGCTCCC
This sequence comes from Polietes domitor, assembly GCA_947397865.1. Lineage (NCBI taxonomy): Eukaryota > Metazoa > Arthropoda > Insecta > Diptera > Muscidae > Polietes > Polietes domitor. Next base: position 62,121 of record CANDYM010000063.1, read on the forward strand.
GATTTGACTTTTGCCGCTTTAGAGACCACATATTGTACTCGATTTTCTTTAAATTTGGAACAACAGCTTATAATCCAAGTAAAAAACCTATGGTGAAAGTGGCTAAGATCGATTCAGATTTACATATAGCGCAAATACAAATATTGCTCCCAAATGTTTAACCGATTTTGGCCAAACTATACATATTATATTTCACCTCTTTCGTTCCAGATTTCAATATACCCCCATACAATGTCCTTTCCGTTTTCACTTTTTCACCGAATTAAATTTTATTCGGATAGAAAGTGGAGTGTATCATAGAGTCGGCCCCGCCCGACTTTAGCCTTTCCTTACTTGTTTAAAATTACTAAAAGATTTTTTATTAAATTTCCAAACTTTTATTGTAGTACACAATTAAATGTTCATAAAATATTGTTCTAGTCAAATGTCATGAAGTGGCAAAATTAGCATTGGCACAATTCGTTTAGTTTGTTTGTATTTTTCATAACCTTTGTCCAAAATTCAAGAAAGTGTCCACGATTTTTTATGTAAATTTCGTGTTTTCATGATTTTACTGCAAAATTACCATTTCAGGCGAGTTATTTTAAAAAGACCTTAAAAATTCTATATTTTATTGCTTCAGAAAGTCTAAAAAGTATATGTTCGAAACTTCTCGGGGGGGGGAGGGGTTTGAACCCCCAAAACCCCCCTTGCGCGCAGCCATGGTGGAGGGTACAAAAAGTTTCAGCCAGGCCGAACTTACCGCCGTTTTTACTTAATTAAGAAATATCTCGGTATTACTTTTATTTTTGTACATATTCATTTATTTACTTTATTAAACCAATCCGTAGACAGTATGCGAAGCTAGAAGAAACGACACTTTTCTGTGGGATTCATTTTGCCAACTGGACACTGATATGTTTCGGCAAAACTGGCCAAATTCATAACCACATAATTCAAGCGGGCTGCGTTCGTCTCCCTTTGCTGGGCATCCGGGCGGACACAAAAATATTGCGATAGATTTAGAAAAAATAACTTCTTCCAATCGGCGTTGGCAAAGAGCGGCTGTAGCTGGAAATTTTGTTCCGCGATGTAGGCCCGGTAGACCAAACTAGCTGCCACTAAATTTTCCATACCTTCGGAGTCGGAATTGCGTCCCCGCTGTTTGCTGCAGTTCAGGTATTCTTCCGCTTGCGGGTATAACAAAGCTCGTGAAATGGCCACAGTGATATCGTGCGCCAATTGAAATCCCAACATGGACCACTTGAATAGCGGATCAAAAGTGTAATGGTAAATGGGTGGCTGTAGAATACCCAGTGGTACTATCAACATGCGTCGATCATCATCATAAAACGGTTTCGATGAACTGCCTACACGTGAACCGCTGATCACGGAATGCGTTTCGGTGCGGAACATAGGCAGCGATTTAATGACTCGATGTCTCAGCATATGCAGATGATTTGTATAGTAATTGTTTAGCGACAGATCGGGCAGATCCCGGAAAGATTGCTCAATGTCGGCCGGGCGTAAATGCACCGGCATATTGCCCAATTTCATCGTAATGTTGGACAGTTCACTCTGCATTTTATCCAGCTTCGTCGTGGTAAAATTCAAATGATTTTCCCTAACTGCAGCAGAAAGATAATCCCTGGTCTTAGTGAATAAGGTGGTAATATCGCTATTGTAATGCTGCTCCTCTGACTTGTAAATGTACTGATAGTACATCAAGTTGATGGGGTAACCCATGTCGTTCCTGACATCCTGGATACATGTTAGCTTTGTGAGGTCATTTCGCTTATTGTCTAGCAAATGGACGAGAAACGTTATCATTAGATAATTGCAGAGCTCCTGTTCTTCCGCCGCCGTCCATTGTTTGTTGATCAAGAATTGAAGGTAGTCCGCAAAGTACAGATGAACTAAATGAATGTCCTTGTCCTGCGTATTCGCAGGCATTATGCTCTTCACAAGCACTGCTAGCGGTGGATATTGTTGCCTGAGCGTCCTGAAACTAAGATCATAATAATGAAGTGACCGCCGAAAGCTTATGCATAAGGTGCGGATATATTTTTCGGTATTTCTGATTTTATCCGCATATCTTTGGGCTATGTTTGGCGGCAGACCCAAATCCCTGAGTAGCGCTGTTAGGTGTGGCTGTGACAAGGGTCGGCCCATCCGAGGTCTAGCCAGTGTAAATTCTATACCTTCGGAGGTTCTCCTCATCGATTGCTCAACGAACACATCGTTGAGTCCGTGACTGTGTGTGGTTGCCAGTAGACCGAAGAGATTAAAGCGTCCCGCTGGCCATGGCTTAAGCACGAAATCGGTGTCGCCCCTAAGGTGTGCCTGCACCTCCTCCACGAGCGGCCATTCCAATCCCGGGCCCGGCTTTATGACTTCCAGATAACGCGAGATATTGCGAACTTTTTCGTCGGCACACGATTTGTAGTAAATGTACGATCTGTTGAAGACATTCTGCTTAGTCGTTGCTAGTGGCTGGTGTTTAAACGATTCCATGATAGTTATCAGCTTCAAATTCATTTGATAGTCCACCTGTTCCACCGTGGTGTTGTACTCGCTGTTCGAGTGATCCAAGCGCCAATTGCCGCAGGCATGAGCATAGAAATCCTCGCAAGGATCAAGGCTATCATCCACTGACCGCTGAATTCGATGAAAGTGGTCACATGTCGGCGAAGTCGAGCTAATATCGCAACACTGGGCTGTGCCCGCCATCAGAAACCACACACCCGATATGAGTTTCAAGAGATTTGCGTTGTGTACGATGGGCATCCCTCAGCGTTTTTTTTTTGCTTCACTGTTGATTTTGCTTGCACTACTTTGTTATTCGCTTAAAATCGATTGCTACGTGTTTGTTGTACCGCTTGATAATAACGACTGCATCTATCTATGTTGGGGAATGTGTTTTTGTGTTTGACAGTCTGAACCAGAGATAAGAGGTCTGGAAAGGTATATGTGTACTATGGGCATTGAAATCGGAATATTTTCCCAAATGCACACTTATGAAACAAAAACAGCACTGTGCGACAGTCCAAAAACTCTGGGAGGTGATATTACTATACACTCCACGAGAGTATTATGTCTTTGTGCATTTGTTTGTAACACCCAAGATGAAGAGAGATAGACCCATTGTTAAGTATACCGATCGACTTAGAATCACTTTCTGAGTCGATTTAGCAATGTCCGTCTGTCTGCCTGTCCATCTATTGTTGTAATCAAATTACAGGTCGCAATTATGGCCCGATCTTAACAAAAATTGGCACAAATAAGTTTTGTGGATCAAGGACGAACGCAATTTAATTTGCAAATCGATTCAGATTTAGATGTAGCACCCATACGAATTTCACTCCCGATTTGACATTTTCCTCTCTGGAAACCACATATTGAACCGGATTTTCTTTAAATTTGGCACAAAATTTTAAATTCAAACAAGAAACACCTATGCAAAAATTGGGTAAGATCGGTTCAGATTTAGATATAGCACCCATACGAATTTCACTCCCGATTTTACATTTTTCTCTCTGGACACCACATATTGAACCGGATTTTCTTTAAATTTGGCACAAAATCTTATAATCAAACTAAAAACACCTATGCAAAAATTGGGTAAGATCGGTTCAGATTTAGATATAGCACCCATACGAATTTCACTCCCGATTTTACATTTTCCTCTCTGGACACCACATATTGAACCGGATTGTCTTTAAATTTGGCACAAAATCTTATAATCAAACTAGTAACACCTATGCAAAAATTGGGTAAGATCGGATCAGATTTAGATATAGCTCCCATACGAATTTCACTACCGATTTGACATTTTCCTCTCTGGAAACCCCATATTGTACCCGATTTTCTTTAAACTTGGCACAACATCTTATAAACCAACTGGAAATACATATGCACAACATCTTATAAACCAACTAGAAACACATATGTAGAAATTAGGTAAGTTCGGTTCAGATTTAGATATAGCCCCCATACAAATGTCGCTCCCGATTTGACATTTCCCGCTCCAGAAACCCCATATTGTACCCGATTTTCTTTAAATTTTCCACAACATCTTATAAACCAACTAAAAAACCTATGGTGAAAGTGGGTAAGATCGGTTCAAATTTAGATATAGCCCCCATACAAATCTCGCTCACGATTTCACATTTTCCGCTCTAGAAACCACATTTTGTACTCGATTTTCTTTAAATTTGGCACAACATCTTATAATCCAACTGGAAACACGTATGCAGAAATTAGGTAAGATCGGTTCAGATTTAGATATAGCCCCCATACAAATGTCGCTCCCGATTTGACTTTTGCCGCTTTAGAACGACATATTGTACTCGATTTTCTTTATATTTGGCACAACAGCTTATAATCCAACTAGAAACACATATGCAGAAATTAGGTAAGATCGGTTCAGATTTAGATATAGGCCTCATACAAATGTTTAACCGATTTTGGCCAAACTATACACATTATATTTCAGCTATTTCGTTACAGATTTCAATATACCCCCATACAAATGTCCTTTCCGATTTAACATTTCTTGTCAAACACATACATTTACAGGATACAAAATCCTTCTCGTTTTCACTTTTTCACCGATTTTAATTGTATTCGGATAGAAAGTGGAGTGCATCATAGAGTCGGCCACGCCCGACTTTAGCCTTTCCTTACTTGTTTTTCTGGTAGGTATTACGGTACGTTTTGTGTCCTCTATGGCCGATTGTTTTGAAAGTTTGTGTATGTATTCTTCTCATAAAATGATTATATACGTATTTTTGAAAAAAAAAAATGGAATTTTTATCACGAGTTATGACCAATTTAACAGTGAAAAAATACTACTTTTTCCAAAACGTGTGTACATTCAATCGCAAGTAACTCCTGAAGTACTTAGAAGAAATTTCGATTTTCATTTTTTGGGCGGAGTGGGCGTGGCAATAGTGTTTTTGAAAGCTAGAAGGCTGAAAATATATACATTACTGACCACAAGAATGATAAATATGATACCGAAATTTGGATTTTCGTTTTGTGGGCGGAGTCGGCGTGTCAATAGTGTTATTTGAGCTAGAAGGCTGAACAATGGAATGTGGGCAGTGGGGCGTGACTAGTAGGCTGAAAATTGGTACATATACTACATACTGACCACGAGAATGATAAAGATGATGTCGAAATTTGGATTTCCGTTTTGTGGGCGGAGTGGGCGTGGCAAAAGCGTTTTTGAGAGCTAGAAGACTGAAAATTGGTTCATGTATGTAAAGGGTGATTTTTTAAGAGCTTGATAACTTTTTTAAAAAAAAACGCATAAAATTTGCAAAATCTCATCGGTTCTTTATTTGAAACGTTAGATTGGTCCATGACATTTACTTTTTGAAGATAATTTCATTTAAATGTTGACCGCGGCTGCGTCTTAGGTGGTCCATCCGCTTAGTCCAATTTTGGCATTTCCACGTTTTTGAGTAACAGAGACCCAATTGGTGCGAACGGCGACGAATCGAAAATTGGTGGTCATCATTAACACTGGCCGATACAGCTGCGATATTTTCTTCAGTTCGCACTCTACGTAAGCGTGTTGGTGGTTTAATGTCCAACAATGTAAATTTGGTGCGAAATTTAGTCACAATAGCCCGAATAGCCGCTTCAGTGGGTCGATTAAACTGACCATAAAATGGAAGCGCGCAATGAACTTTCTTAACAGAGCACGCATTTTGATAATAAAATTCAATAATTTGCAAGCGTTGTTCGTTTGTAAGACGCTTCATGATGAAATGTCAAAGCATACTGAGCATCTTTCTCTTTGACACCATGTCTGAAATCCCACGTGATCTGTCAAATACTAATGCATGAAAATCCTAACCTCAAAAAAATCACTCTTTATATTACTGTTCACCAGAATGATAAATATGATACCGAAATTTGGATTTGCGTTTAGTGGACGTGGCAATAGTATTTTTAAGCAAGAAGGCTGAAAATTGGAACGTATATATTATACCACGAGAAAGAAAAATATGATGCCGGATTTTGAATTTTCGTTTCAAGGTGTTGGTGGGTGCGTGGCAAAGGTTAGCTAGAAGGCTGAATATTGGAACGTATATATATATATACTAGCAGTACCCGCTGCTTCGCACGCGAAAAAGCAAGTTATTCGTTAATTTTATCCGTCTCTGTTTTTGGATAGTATTTATTTAATTTTCTTTTGGTGGATATAGATAAATCTAAAATAGTAATTTGGAAAGCTCCTATTAGGTAGCACTCACACACAGTCAAAGGAATGTGCTTGACTATTTTAGCTGAACTACCTTGTATGTATAATTTTAATAATTTTCTACCAAGTTTTGAACAAAATATTACAACCATTTATATCCTCGATCTCATGTTCCTAGATTCAGTCAGCCAGTTTATAACTTTAAGTACAAAAAGTACACATTTTGAAAAATCACTATAGGTAAAATATGTTTTTGCTTCCCCTAAAAATATATACTTTATTTGGTAACACAGGATTGTACAGCATTTTTATCCCTTTTCGTCCCGCGCACCCCTTAGAAGTACAAATTTCGAAAAATCAAACTACTGCGCTGCTATATGATCAGTGGAATTTACACACTAAATTTCACGATTCTAGCTGTAATAGTAAAATTGGTACCAGTTTTATCCCTTTTTGTCCCGGTCGCCACTTAAAACTACAAATTTGGAGAAATCCAATTTTACTTCGTTTCTATATGGCCAGAGGAATTTACATACCGAATTTCACGATTCTAGCTGTAATACTTTAGTCGGTACCCTTTTTGTCCCGCTCGCCCCTGAAAAGTACAAATTTCGAAAAATCCAATTTTACTTCGTTTTTATATGGTCAGAGAAATGTACATACCAAATTACACGATCCTAGCTGTAATACTTTAGGTGGTACCATTTTTATCCCTTTTTATCCCGCTCGCCCCTTTAAAGTACAAATTTCGAAAAATCCAATTTTACTTCGTTTTTATATGGTCAGAGAAATGTACATACCAAATTACACGATCCTACCTGTAATACTTTAGTTGGTACCATTTTTATCCCTTTTTGTCCCGCTCGTCCCTATAAAGTACAAATTTCGAAAAATCCAATTTTACTTCGTTTCTATATGGTCAGAAGAATTTACATACCAAATTTCACGTTTGTACCTGTAATACTTTAGTTGGTACCATTTTTATCCCTTTTTGTCCCGCTCGTCCCTTAAAAGTACAAATTTCGAAAAATCCAATTTTACTTCGTTTCTATATGGTCAGAGGAATTTACATACCAAATTTCACGTTTCTAGCTGTAATACTTTAGTTGGTACCATTTTTATCCCTTTTTGTCCCGCTCGTCCCTATAAAGTACAAATTTCGAAAAATCCAATTTTACTTCGTTTCTATATGGTCAGAGGAATTTACATACCAAATTTCACGTTTGTAGCTGTAATACTTTAGTTGGTACCATTTTTATCCCTTTTTGTCCCGCTCGTCCCATAAAAGTACAAATTTCGAAAAATCCAATTTTACTTCGTTTCTATATGGTCAGAGGAATTTACATACCAAATTTCACGTTTCTAGCTGTAATACTTTAGTTGGTACTATTTTTATCCCTTTTTGTCCCGCTCGTCCCTTAAAAGTACAAATTTCGAAAAATCCAATTTTACTTCGTTTCTATATGGTCAGACGAATTTACATACCAAATTTCACGTTTCTAGCTGTAATACTTTAGTTGGTACCATTTTTATCCCTTTTTGTCCCTTTAAAAGTACAAATTTCGAAAAATTTTACTTCGTTTCTATATGGTCAGAGGAATTTACATACCAAATTTCACGTTTCTAGCTGTAATACTTTAGTTGGTACTATTTTTATCCCTTTTTGTCCCGCTCGTCCCTTAAAAGTACAAATTTCGAAAAATCCAATTTTACTTCGTTTCTATATGGTCAGAGGAATTTACATACCAAATTTCACGTTTCCAGCTGTAATACTTTAGTTGGTACTATTTTTATCCCTTTTTGTCCCGCTCGTCGCTTAAAAGTACAAATTTCGAAAAATCCAATTTTTCTTCGTTTCTATATGGTCAGAGGAATTTACATACCAATTTCACGTTTCTAGCTGTAATACTTCAGTTGGTACCATTTTTATCCCTTTTTGTCCCGCTCGTCCCATAAAAGTACAAATTTCGAAAAATCCAATTTTACTTCTTTTCTATATGGTCAGAGGAATTTACATACCAAATTTCACGTTTCTAGCTGTAATACTTTAGTTGGTACCATTTTTATCCTTTTTTGTCCCGCTCGTCCCTTAAAAGTACAAATTTCGAAAAATCCAATTTTACTTCGTTTCTATATGGTCAGAGGAATTTACATACCAAATTTCACGTTTCTAGCTGTAATACTTTAGTTGGTACCATTTTTATCCCTTTTTGTCCCGCTCGTCCCTATAAAGTACAAATTTCGAAAAATCCAATTTTACTTCGTTTCTATATGGTCAGAGGAATTTACATACCAAATTTCACGTTTGTAGCTGTAATTCTTTAGTTGGTACCATTTTTATCCCTTTTTGTCCCGCTCGTGCCTTAAAAGTACAAATTTCGAAAAATCCAATTTTACTTCGTTTCTATATGGTCAGAGGAATTTACATACCAAATTTCACGTTTCTAGCTGTAATACTTTAGTTGGTACCATTTTTATCCCTTTTTGTCCCGCTCGTCCCTTAAAAGTACAAATTTCGAAAAATCCAATTTTACTTCGTTTCTATATGATCAGAGGAATTTACATACCAAATTTCACGTTTCTAGCTGTAATACTTTAGTTGGTACTATTTTTATCCCTTTTTGTCCCGCTCGTGCCTTAAAAGTACAAATTTCGAAAAATCCAATTTTACTTCGTTTCTATATGGTCAGAGGAATTTACATACCAAATTTCACGTTTCTAGCTGTAATACTTTAGTTGGTACCATTTTTATCCCTTTTTGTCCCTTTAAAAGTACAAATTTCGAAGAATTTTACTTCGTTTCTATATGGTCAGAGGAATTTACATACCAAATTTCACGTTTCTAGCTGTAATACTTTAGTTGGTACCATTTTTATCCCTTTTTGTCCCGCTCGTCCCTTAAAAGTACAAATTTCGAAAAATCCGATTTTACTTCGTTTCTATATGGTCAGAGGAATTTACATACCAAATTTCACGTTTCTAGCTGTAATACTTTAGTTGGTACTATTTCTATCCCTTTTTGTCCCGCTCGTCCCTTAAAAGTACAAATTTCGAAAAAATTCCATTTACTTCGTTTCTATATGGTCAGAGGAATTTACATACCAAATTTCACGTTTATAGCTGTAATACTTCAGTTGGTACCATTTTTATCCCTTTTTGTCCCGCTCGTCCCATAAAAGTACAAATTTCGAAAAATCAAATTTTACTTCTTTTCTATATGGTCAGAGGAATTTACATACCAAATTTCACGTTTCTAGCTGTAATACTTTAGTTGGTACCATTTTTATCCCTTTTTGTCCCGCTCGTCCCTTAAAAGTACAAATTTCGAAAAATCCCTATTTGTAGCTCGTCTGCATGGTCATTGCAAGGAACTCACCGAATTTCATGTTTATAGCTACTGCCGTTTAGTCAGGACGAAGGTTCGATGTTTATCCCTTTTTGGGCCATTTTATCCCCTAAAAGTACGAATTTCGTAAAACCCTTTCTTAGTCGACGTCTACGTCATATTTGGGTACTACCCTGAAAATTTCATGACCCTGGCTTCAGCCGTTTGGTCTGGGGGCTGGTCAATGATAAGTCAGTCAGTCAGTCAGTCAGTCAGTCAGTCAGTAACGCAACTCTTTTATATATATAGATTACTGACCACAATAATATCAATATGAAACCTGATTTTAATTTTACCATTTGTTTTTTTTTTTTGCCTGGCGAAGCGGGCTGGTCTTGATCGTCATAAAATTCTAAGACGATCTACCCATGTCATCTAAACGAAAGGAGCTGAACCTCCAAATTTGACGTGAATAAGTCTTATGGTTGTAGATCGGTTGAAATTGCAAATGGGCAAAATCGGTCCATAGGTAAAACTTTTTTCCTTCACGAGTACTGAAAATACCCTAATATTTAGAGTATTTCATAATGTCTTTTGAGTATGTCTGCTTATATTTGTTTGATATTTGGTATGCGTATTTCCCTTATAGCATAAACACACACTATAAGCTGATTTTTTCTTGTAGGTGATGAAATGGGACAAAAAGGGATACAAATGGTACCAATCAAAGGACAACGGCTATAAACACGAAATTCGGTGTACACAATACACTAATGAGTAGATACATAATATAAAAGTATTTTTTCCAAATTCTTACATTAAGGGGATAAAAATAAATAGAGGGATAAAAAAGGTACCAACTAAACGGCAAAATCTAGAATAATGAAACTCGGTGTATACATTCCTCTGATTGCGTAGACACATAAAATAAAAGGATTTTTTTGAAATTCGTACTTTTAGGGGGTAGAATGAAAAAAGGGGATACAAATGGTACCACCCAAATGGCCGCAGGTAGAATCATGAAATTCGTTGTATACATTCCTTTGACTGCGTAGTCACGAAAAATAAAAAAGTTTTTCAAATTCGTACTTGCAAGGAATACAATGGGAACAGAGGGATAAAAATGGTACCAATGTATTCATTCCGCTAATTGCGAAGATGCGTAAAATAAAATTATTTTCGAAATTCGTATTCTTAAGGGGTAAAATGGGGAAAAGGGGATACAAATGGTACCACCCAAAAGGCCACAGACCACACTTTGACTCCAGAGACTCGCCAAATAAAGAGGTTTTTCTAAATTCGTATTTTATTTTGTTGCTTTTACACAAAAATGAGTAAAATAATGAAGTTAGTTTATCTTGCACTGTGTACGTGAGAGATAATCAATTTTCAAAATGTATACTTTCGGATGGAACTATTATACCAACCAAACGGCTGTAGCTGAAAATGAACCCACTAAACCCCAAATATTTAGGTGTTTTAAGTTTATTTGAAGATTGTTGCCTTATATTTACTTTTTGAATTGACTTGAAGTATTATTTCGTTATAATATAAACATCAAATAATTAATATGTTATATTTATTTGTAAAATTATTATTACAATATTTATACCCTCCACTAGGGTATTATGTCTTTGTGCATTTGTTTGTAACACCCAAAAGGAAGCGAGTTAGATCCATCGTTTATTATAAAGATCGGTTTAGAATAACTTTCCGAGTCGATTTTTTGTTGTAATCAAAGTCTAGGTCGCAATTATTGTCTGATCTTAACAAAACTTGACACTTGTAAGTTTTGCAGATGAGGGACGAAATCGGTTCAGATTTAGATATAGCCCCCATACAAATTTACGATTTTTTAAATTTGACACAACATCTTATTATCCAACAAGAAGCAGCTACATTGAAATCGGGTTAGATCGGTTTAGATTTAGATAAAGCTCCCATGCAAATATCGCTCCGGATTTGACTTTTTCCGCTCTATAACCCACATATATAGTACCCATACAATAATCGTTCCCGATATATATTTTTTCTCCAAATTCAATTGTAATGGGGTTGAAAGTGGATGGTATCATATAGTCAGCACCTCTCGACTTTAGCCATTCCTTATTTGTTATACCCTACACCACTTCGTGGACTAGGGAATTATAAGTTAGTTTCGTGCCAAATGTTTGTAACACCAAGAAATAATCGAGCTAGACCCATCTTTAAGCATACCGATCGACTTAGAATCACCAGCTGAGTCGATTTAACGATATCTGTCGGTCCTTCCGTCCGTCCGTCCGTCTGCTGACAATCTAAGCTGGTTAGAACTCTACAGGTCGCACTTGTTGTCCGATTGTCATGAAACATGAAAGAAGTTATTTTTTCTGGCCAAGGACCATCGGTGTTGAATTTAGAGGAAATCCGTTCAGATTTAGATATAGCCCCCATACAAATGTCGCTCCCGAATTGACTTTTTCCGCTTTAGAAACCACATATTGTACCAGATTTTCTTTAAAATAGGCACAACATTTTATAATCCAACAAAAAACACCTATGCTGAAAGTGGGTTAGATCGGTTCAGATTTAGATATAGACCCCATACAAATGTCGCTCCCGATTTGACATTTCCGCTCTAGAAACCACATCTTGCATCTGATTTTCTTTAAATTTAGCACAACATCTTATAATCCAACTAAAAACACCTATGCTGAAAGTGGGTATGATCGGTTCAGATTTAGATATAGACCCCATACAAATGTCGCTCCCGATTTGACTTTTCCGCTCTAAAATCCACATATTGTACACCTTTTTTCTTTAAATTTGGCACAACATCTTATAATCCAACTAAAAACACCTATGCTGAAAGTGGGTATGATCGGTTCAGATTTAGATATAGACCCCATACAAATGTCGCTCCCGATTTGACTTTTTCCGCTCTAAAATCCACATATTGTACCCGTTTTTCTTTAAAATTGGCACAAGATTTTATAATCAAATTAGTAACACCTATGGTGAAAGTGGGTAAGATCGGTTCAGATTTAGATATAGACCCCATACAAATGTCGCTCCCGATTTGTCTTTTTCCGCTCTAAAATCCACATATTGTACCCGATTTTCTTTAAAATTGGCACAAGATTTTATAATCGAACTAGAAACACCTATGGTGAAAGTGGATAAGATCGGTTCAGATTTAGATATAGACCCCATACAAATGTCGCTCCCGATTTGACTTTTTCGCTCTAAAATCCACATATTGTACCCGATTTTCTTTAAAATTGGCACAACATTTTATAATCGAACTAGAAACACCTATGCTGAATGTGGTTAAGATCGGTTCAGATTTAGATATAGCCCCCATACAAATGTCGCTTCCGATTTGTCTTTTTCCGCTCTAAAATCCACATATTGTACCCGATTTTCTTTAAAATTGGCACGGCATTTTATAATCGAACTAGAAACACCTATGATAAAAGTGGGTAAGATTGGTTCAGATTTAGATATAGCCCCCATACAAATGTCGCTACCGATTTGTCTTTTTCCGCTCTAAAATCCACATATTGTTCCCGATTTTCTTTAAAATTGGCACAAGATTTTATAATCGAACTAGAATCACCTATGGTGAAAGTGGGTAAGATCGTTTCAGATTTAGATATAGCCCCAACACAAATGTCTCTCTCGAATGTTTAACTTTGCATATTATATTTCACCAATAAACATACTTTCACGGGTCACATCATTGCAGGTATCAATATACTCCCATACAAATGTTCTTTCCAATTTAACATTTTTTGCCAAACACATACATTTACATGATTCAAAAATCCTTCCCGAATTCACTTTTTTACCGAATTGAATTTTAATGAGATAGAAAGTGGGGTGTATCATATAATGGCTCCGTTCGTCTTTAGCTTTTCTTTACTTGTTTGGGTGATGCCCATATGTCCATACTTTGGTATAACTCAAATGGGTCCCATTCTGCTCTATTACAGCTCTAGAAACTACATCTTCATCAAATTTTGCAGATCGTTATATGTTTCAACTAGGAATACCTACAGCGAATGAGAAATATATAGACGCATATTTTGGCACAGGCCTCAAGTGTTGTTATAGGCCCCCTTCAAATGTCCGTCCGATTCATCCTATTACCGCTGTATAATCTGTATTTATCATTCGATGTTGATCAATTTTTCCATATCATGTTATATTTACTTTACTCGGAATATCTGCTGGAAAATTGGAATTACTTTATTATTTACTTAATTCGTTAAATATGACTAAAAACGAATTTAAAGTAAATTTAAATTGCTCCCATGAAATACCTTGGTTTAGTAATCAAAGCGAGGTATATACGCAGGGAGTGGTGTAGGGTATTATATAGTCGGCCCCGCCCGACTTTAGCCTTTCCTTACTTGTTTTATTTGTTATGGTATATTAACAATTTATCATTTTTTTGTAGTTCTAAGAAATCGACAGTCTCTGTGGAATGCAATACATGGTGAGGGTCAGGCCCAACTTAACGAAGTTTTTCCTTGTTTTTTTTTTTTTTTGAGTTTCTAATAAATATTCGATTTAGTATATCTAAGTAGCTTCTTACTTATGTTCTTCAGTTTGGTTCTATTAAAGTTTGTACTGTATTCAAATTAAGCTGAGACATTAGTGGTGTTCACGATCATTTGTATTTGGTTTTGTATATTTTATAAATTTGATATTTTTACTTAATTTTGTATTTTTACAAAAACAAATACAATGTTTTTTGAAATACAATGTTAATTGAAAATATATGTAATAGTTAGCTTCTCCAGCAGCTGCGCTAAACGTTGCCGCACTTTTTGGCGGGATTCATTTTTGAGCCCACCGGACACTCAAACGCTTGAGAAAACATTTCAAAATTCTTAGCGACACGATTTAGGCGAGCTGCATTTTCGTCTCTCAACGTCTCCTCGTTGACGTCGTTGCGGACACAAAAATTGTGAGCTAGATTAAGAAAAAACAACTTCTTCCAGTTGATGTGGCCGAATTGCGGATGCAAGAGGAAATATCGATCGTCAAGGTAGGCCCTGTAGACCATACGAGCAGCCAGCAAATCGATGTTGAATACAGAATCAATGCCATCCTGCTGCTGGACACAATGCGCGTGTAAATCCACGTCTGATTCATGCAATATACGAGTTGCGTGTGACTTGGCGATAACGCTGGCCAATTGAAATCCCAACATGGACCATGCGAAGAGTGGGTCAAAAGTGTGCTGGTAAATGGGCGGCTGTAGCAGACATAGCGGCAATATGATCATACGTCTGGAGGCATCATAAAACGGAGTCGTACAACTGCTCGTGCCAAAACTATAGGGTTCGTAATGTGTGCGCGCCCTAATAAGTGGTTTAAGGAAATTATATCTAAGCATATGCAAGTGATTGGCATAGTAATCGCTTGTCGCCAAGTCGGGTATATAGCGATAGTAGTTCTCTATTTGTTTGGAATGTAAATTTCGCGGAAAATTGCCCAAGTTCAACGATAAGGCGGCCACAGACTTCTGCCATTGATCCAGTGTGGCAGGGCTGAAATTTTGCGTGCTTTCCCTCAAAGCGTCCACGAAATAATAGCTAGCTTTTTTGTATAAACTACTGATCTCGCTATTGTAATTAATCTCATGCGGCTTATAGATGTACTGATAGTATAGCAAGTTAACGGGAAATGCTATCTCATTGCGCACACGCTTTATACATTCCAGCTGCGTAAGGTTCGAGCTTTTGTCGTCCAGCAACTCTAACAGAAATGCCACCATTAAATAATTGCAGATGTCCTGTTCTTCTGAGCCACTCCATTGGTGATTCATCAGAAACTTGAGGCAGTCCAGTTGATACAGCTGAATGACTTCAATGTCCTTGGCCGTAGCAGTTGGAGGCAATATGTTCTTCACAAAATCAGCAATCGGCGGATATTTTTCTCTTAGACTCTGGTAACTAAGTTCTTCCTCAGCCTCTGACCACGAACTGTCGTCTAAGTTTAGGAAATATTTTTCCGTCTCTCGAATTCTCTCAGCATAATGTCGAGCGTAGTTTTCTGACAGACCCAATTCCCTGAGTAGCTCTGTTACGAACTGCTGGGAATCCTCCCTAATTGTTTGCCAGGGAGCAACTTTAACGGTTATACTACCAGAAGGGTTTAAGACCATGATTTGTGAAATAATTGCGCCGTAGAGTCCATGAGCATTTAGTTTGCCCAGCAAATCGAAGAGATTAAACTGACCCAGGGGCCATGGCTTCGGCACGAAATCGGTGTCGCCCCTAAGGTGTGCCTGCACCTGTTCCACGAGCGGCCATTCCAGTCCCGGGCCCGGCTTTATGACTTCCAGATAACGCGTGATATTGCGAACTTTTTCGTTGACACACGATTTGTAGTAAATGTACGCTCTGTTGAAGATATTCTGCTTAGTCGTTGCGATTGGCTGATAGTTATCCATGATAGTTATCAGTTTCAAATTCATTTCATAGTCCACCTGCCCCACTGTGGTATTGTATTCGCTGTGCGACTGATCCAAGGGCCAATTGCCGCAGGCATGCGCATAGAAATCCTCGCAAGGGTCAACGCTGTGATCCAACGATCGCTGGATTTGACGAAAGCGTTCACATGTCGGTGAAGTCGTATAAATCTCACAACATTTTGCTGTGCCCGCCATGAGCAACAGTACCCACGTTGTGAGTTTCAGGAGATTTTCGTTGTCTATGCTAGACATCTTCAGCTTTTATTTCTTGACTGGAAATATTGTTTTCGCGGTGCCTATTTATTTGATACGTCTTTATTTCGTCGATTGATAAGAACAACTGCTACGTCTGGGAGGGAATACTTGTTGACTTTTAAAAATCCGCACTAGAGATAAGGGAATTAAAGCGGTATTTAGACTATGGGATTAAGTCATGTGACTGTTGCTAAGAGAAATCGTTTGAATTACAAATTCATGTTTTTATACCCTCCACCTCCAGGATGGGGGTATACTAACTTTGTCATTCCGTTTGTAACACCTTGAAATATCGACCTGAGAAACTCTAAAGTATATATATTCTTGATCGTCATAAAATTCTAAGACGATCTAGCCATGTCCGTCCGTCTTTCCTGGGCGAAATCGGCCCAGAGGGAAAAATTTTTCCCTCACAAGGACTAAAAATATCCCTAATAACCCCTAATATTTTATAGTATTTATGCATGTTTTTTTCAATATTCCTACTTGTACTTACTTGATATTGGGTATGCGTATTCCCCCTAAAACAAAAAGGTGCAGCATAACGTGATTATTATTCGTAGTGAAATGGGGCAAAAAGGGATAAAAATGGTACCTATCAAACGACAGCAGCTAAAAACACTAAATTCGGTGTATACATTCATCTAATTCATAATATAAAATAATTTGTCCAAATTCGTACCTTTAAGGGGTAAAGTGGGAAAAGAGGGATAAAAATGGTACCAAACAAAACGGCTGCATCTAGAATAATTCAATTCGGTGTATACATTCCTCTGATTGCGTAGACTCGTAAAATAAACGAATTTTTCGAAATTCGTACATTTTGGGGTTAAAATGGAAAAAGGGGATAAAAATAGTACCAACCAAATGACTATAGCTAGTGTCATGAAATTCGAAGTATACATTCCTCTGACTGCCTAGACACGAAAAATAAAAGGTTTTTCCAAATTCGTACTTTCAAGGGATACAATGAGAACAGAGGGATAAATATAGTACCAACTAAACGGCTACAGCTAGAATGATGAAAATCGGTGTGTACATTACCCTAATTGCGTATACACGTAAATTAGGGAGATTTTAGAAATTCGTACTCTTAAGGGGGTAAAATATGACCGCAGCTAGATTCATGGATTCAACAGATGGATTTGATGCAGTACACTGCGAAAGAGCGGACGGGTTTGGCGGAACAACTGTTTTTTTAAACTCAAATTTAAAGTACAGAACTGTGTTGAAAAGGAGTGAAAATGATATAGATGCAGTTGCAATCGAGTTACCTGATGTTAAGGTGAACAATTCCAAATTGATTGTTTTATCCGTGTATAGATCACCGCGTTGTCGACTTAACTTATTTTTGAGAAAGATGGATGATATGCTTCAGAGTCTTGATACTTGTACTGTATTGTTGGTTGGAGATGTTAATGTTGATTCTCTTGCTCTGGGTAGAAGTAATCAATTATTAAACAATTTATTTGCTGAATACAATATGCAATCTTGTCACGCTCATGTTACAAGACCACAAAGTAAAACCTCCCTCGATTGGATTTATTGTAATAATTCTGCTAATGTTTATGTACACAGTATTGAAAACAAGCTGTCTGCTCATAATATGCTTAGCTGTTGTATTTACATAAACTTTAATTCAAACTCTAACATTATTGAACAAAAAATAAGGTTTGATTACGTAAAATTTTCGGAAATTTTGGATAATACATTACCTTTGCTAAATAATGTTAACGGTTCCACCGAATTATGCCAAGGTCTAATACAAACTCTAACTGTCGCAGCTTCCCAAAGTACAACTATTACATCTAAATCTATAGAGATTGGTAAAAAAATTGCACCGTGGATGACGGATAACTTATATGCTCTAATAAGCTACAAAAACAAGCTTTTAAAATTGAGAAGAAAAAGTAGGAACAAGGACAGTTTTACTGGGCATCTGAAACGTATAAGCAAAGTTATAAAAATTTGTAACAGGAAACTAATGGACGACTACTACATGTATAACTTGAGAACGTACTCAGGTGATATTAAAAAAACATGGAAATTTCTAAATAAAGAATTTGGACGCTGTAATAAACCAATTAAAGAAATTTTGGATGAAGATGCTAACAGTATAATATCTGATGAAGAAAAAGCTGTCGTATTCAACAATTACTTCTACGATTCCGTAAATAACCTCAAGATGAATATGCTGCAATACACTGGAGATAATATAAATATGTTCAGAACATTAATTCCCGGAAGCAGTCGCTTTAGTATGCGAAATGTAAATATTGCAGAAGTAGAAAGGAAAATGGATTCTTTGAATGTTAAAAAAAGTCCTGGGTATGATAATATTACCCCTAAAATGTTACTTGCAAGGAAATCTCAAATTGCTGAAGTTCTGGTAAACATTTTTAATAATATGATTGCAATGCAAAAATATCTAAATGCATTAAAGATTCATAAAGTTATACCCATACCTAAGAAAAATTGCTCCAGATCTGTAGTTGATTTTAGGCCAATATCTATTTTGTCGACTATTGACAAAGTATTTGAAAAATTAATGTTTGATCAACTGTCAAATTACATTCATGAGAATAATATATTATATGAATGTCAATACGGATTCAAAAAAGGAGCAGGTACAGGAGAAGCTTTGGTGAACGTTGTGGAAAGTATTTGTGGTGGAATTGATGATGGTTATAAGGGAGTAGCTGGTGTATTTTTTGACTTTTCCAAAGCATTTGACTTGGTCCATCATGATATTTTGCTAAGCAAGTTAAGTAATATTGGAATTACGGTTGAAACCCTAGCATTATTTAAGGATTACCTACAAAATAGATTGCAGTACGTCCAAGTTGGGTCGTCGAGTAGTTCCATGTTGCCAGTTGCACATGGTGTCCCTCAGGGGAGCGTTTTAGGTCCATTGTTATTTAAGATTTATATAAATGACTTAAAAAATATAAATTTTAATGGAAAGCTGTTTTTATTTGCTGATGATGTATGCCTTATCTATAAGTACAAATACGAAAAAGTTCTTCAAACCCAAATCGAGTACGATGCTGCAATTTTGGCTGAATTTTCTCGCATTAATAAATTAGTTCTAAATGCCGGAAAAACAAAATTTATAAGATTCACGCCTTACATTAGCTCAAATGATGGTGAAATGGTAATTCATGTGGAGGGGACACCAATTGCTGAGTCCCAGAGCGTGAAATATTTGGGCATGCATTTAAATCATAATTTGTTATGGGATCTTCATATAAAGGACATTAATGCAAAGATATCATCAGCTGTAGGAATTCTGCATAAATTTAAACATAAGTTGAGTACTGGCGTTAAGATGATTATATAACAATCACTTGTTCACTCGCATCTTACATACTTGCCTATGATATATGGATCTGCATCTCACAACTCATTGAAATCCTTACAATCAGCTCAAAACAAAGCCTTAAAGATAGTACATAATTTGCCTGTGCGTTACTCATCAATTGACCTATACAAATATAAAGCAAAACAGACATTGCCGGTCCGTGGTTTGTATAAACAACACATTTTGATGTACATGTTTAAGTGTCTAAGAGGCATAGGTGCAAGAACAATTACATTTAATAGAAATATAGTCCGAACTGGACGGAATACTAGACAGTCGGAACACATTCAGGTCTCAAGATGCCGATTGGAATTGACTAAGCAACGCATTACGTACGCTGGACCATTTGAATACAATCGGTTGCCTGCCTATTTAAGAAATATATCAACATCAATATCGACTTTTAAACAAGAGCTAAAACTTTACCTTTTGCAAAATATAGAAACACTTCTAATATGAACAAATCTAATACTATAAATGTAATCTTAATCTTGAAATGTACGTATATAAATAACACTACTCAACAAAATGAAAAAAATTTCATGTACTCCGGATGCGATAATTTTTTCTGTGTAGATAACCTTGACATGAGCTCGAAAAACGCAATAAAAAATTTTTTTTTCGTTTGGTTTTTTTTTTATTTTTTTTTTTAAATTTTAAAATTTTTTTTTGGTTAATTTGTTTCGTCCGGCATAACTCGGGAACCACTAGCCCGATTTAATTGAATTAAATTTTAAAAAATTTAAAATTACAATTCCCTTAATCTGTTCATATATTGTTTTCCTATACAAGCAAGTTAAAAATGAATATATAAAGGAAAAAACTTATTTTTTGCCTAAAGATTTAAAATTTTTTTTTTAAAAAAATCCATAAAAAATCCAAAATGAAAAAAAATGTCAAATCTTATTACTTTTACGTAAAGTCACATAACCTATGAGCAAAATGAGACAAAGATCATGAAAATCGATGCACGCGTTTCGCTTTTATTCGCAATTGAGTAAAGGTATGAATTTCAAAAATTTGCTCGACATATGCACAACTTTGTCTATGGTAAGGTTTTTTCTTATTTTTTTGATTCTCAGAATTAACAAAACGGAATAAACAAAGGGTTATTTAATTTTTATGATTGCGTAAGCAAAGTAATAAACGCTAATAAATGTGCGTGAACAATTAAAAGGAAAAAAGGAAAGGGGACTTTTTTAATTATTTGGGTTTTCCGTTGGCTACCTGTATGATTTTTTTTACAGAAATGCAACCCACATTTAAGGGTGGTCATTATTCGGAAAATTTAAGACTCACACATGGTGAAACAGGTATGTAGCCACCGTAAAAAAATATACACCCATTTATAAGTACCTGTCAGTAAAATACTAAACAATACACAGTATAAATAGGTCTTCATTGATCGATTTTACTCATTCAACAAGTGTCGACGAACGCGATAGTTAAAATGAGCAAACGTTCGCGAGGATTTGAATGCAATACCAATCCAAGTAATGTTAACTCTTTCTGTCCAACTCCTCCTGGTGTAATGATGTTGACGATCGCGGCTGTCCCAAAGGCAGAGAAAACAACAGTACTTTGTGAATCCACTTTGTAATCCACAAAGGATACCGATAACCTTAAGGTCGGCACAAACTTTCCAATCGTGCCTCTCATAGTTAAGGCACTTTAGTAGATTATCCATGACTTCGTATGTTTCCTTGGTGTCAACGGCATGAGCAATTGGAATCGAAGGTTTCTTGTTGCCGTTGTGCAGTAAAATTGCTTTAAGGCTCTGCTTGTTGCTGTCGATGAAAAGACGCCACTCTCCTGGATCGTAAGAGTACCCGAGTTCACCAAATAATCCGGGAATGTCCTTACAAAAACAGATGTTGTCTTTTTTGTGTAGTACCTTGCGTATGGTTCATGACGCTTCCTGTAGATTGTTGTCACCACACCAGGAGCCAAGAAACCGAACTGTTGCATGCGCGATGCATGCAACTCTGCATCTTCCTTGGAGAGTTTCAATTCTCTAACCCAATCGTTCAGTTCTGCTTGGGAACATAAGCGTTGACCTCCATGCAATGTATATGTTGACTCGCATTCTGATGTGGTTTCTACTGTCTCCGGATCTGATGTTGGATGTATCGCCTCATTATTAGATGCCCATCTTGAAACGGACGGTTGCGGGTCCACTGGTTCTTCGGAAAATGGCACTGGAAAATTCACTGTTGAAACAGCAGCGTAAGTCCATCGTATATTTTTTTCCACGCCTGTTTTTTTGCTAAGACAGAAGTAGCAATCTGTTACATGGCAAAGCGGAGCTCTCCAAAGCATTGGCATGATGATTCTCGGCTGTCGTCTGAAAGAATTTCAATAATAAGTTACATATGTTCTTGAATTTCGTAATCTACACATACCTTGAGTCAGCTAGCTGAACGTAGTACCTTGGACATAGAGCACTTGGTGTCCACCGCTCATCTATGTTTGAGACCTTTAAATTGAAGCTCTCTTCAAATGAATCTCTCAATTTAGGTGAAAAACAACGCTTGTTTTTTTCAGAAACGTATTCTCCGCACATGTAACAAAAATTACTTGGATTGGTATTGCATTCAAATCCTCGCGAACGTTTGCTCATTTTAACTATCGCGTTCGTCGACACTTGTTGAATGAGTAAAATCGATCAATGAAGACCTATTTATACTGTGTATTGTTTAGTATTTTACTGACAGGTACTTATAAATGGGTGTATATTTTTTTACGGTGGCTACATACCTGTTTCACCATGTGTGAGTCTTAAATTTTCCGAATAATGACCACCCTTAAATGTGGGTTGCATTTCTGTAAAAAAAATCATACAGGTAGCCAACGGAAAACCCAAATAATTAAAAAAGTCCCCTTTCCTTTTTTCCTTTTAATTGTTCACGCACATTTATTAGCGTTTATTACTTTGCTTACGCAATCATAAAAATTAAATAACCCTTTGTTTATTCCGTTTTGTTAATTCTGAGAATCAAAAAAAATAAGAAAAAACCTTACCATAGACAAAGTTGTGCATATGTCGAGCAAATTTTTGAAATTCATACCTTTACTCAATTGCGAATAAAAGCGAAACGCGTGCATCGATTTTCATGATCTTTGTCTCATTTTGCTCATAGGTTATGTGACTTTACGTAAAAGTAATAAGATTTGACATTTTTTTTCATTTTGGATTTTTTATGGATTTTTAAAAAAAAAAAATTTTAAATCTTTAGGCAAAAAATAAGTTTTTTCCTTTATATATTCATTTTTAACTTGGAAACTGTTGCTTGTATAGGAAAACAATATATGAACAGATTAAGGGAATTGTAATTTTAAATTTTTTAAAATTTTATTCAATTAAATCGGGCTAGTGGTTCCCGAGTTATGCCGGACGAAACAAATTAACCAAAAAAAAAATTTTTTAAATTTAAAAAAAAAAAAAATAAAAAAAAAACCAAACGAAAAAAAAAAATTTTATTGCGTTTTTCGAGCTCATGTCAAGGTTATCTACACAGAAAAAATTATCGCATCCCGAGTACATTTTGACTGTTGACTAGTGTAATTAATATTGATTGTTATTAAGTTGCCTTTTTAGCCTCTACAAAGCCTACAAGGCGCTGGGGCTTCTAATGTATATAATTGTGTATAAAAACTTGAAATAAACAATATAATTAAAAAAAAAACAGTATTTTTTCCAAATTCTTACTATTATGCCACTTCGTGTGGATGGTACCAGAAGGGGTGTGGCTATATCGTCCATATTCCACGCGAGTGTAACTTCTGCAAAAGCATTGTTAACTATCTAGTTTCACAGTTTCCCCATCATTTGTATAGAAGTTATAACAGCTTTAATTTTACAAAGTTTTGCGTGATTTGTGTGGGATGTACTGGAGGGGTCGTGCCAAAATCCGCCATATGTAAAGTGATTATAAAAACATTATCAAATACCAAAATATAACTGATTCCGATTATTCGTGTGGAAGTTACATTAGTTTTACTTTAACATTGGTATATGGGCTATTTGTCTGGGAGGTATTGGAAGGGGCGTGGCATTTTCGCCCAACACGAAATTCGGTGTATACATTCCTCTAATTGAGTAGATACATAATATATAAGTATTTTCCCCAAATTCGTAATACTAAGGGATGCATGTGGAATAAAGGGATAAAAATGGTACCAACCAAACGGCTACTCTTAGGAAATATAGGTATTTTCTTACTTTTCTTTACTCTCTGTTCTCACGCAAACAAAATCCTGAAACTGCAAAGAGTAAAAAACAAAGAATAAATTTATATTCGCCACTCCAACTGAATAATGAAGACAAAGACGGTGGTGGGGAAAAAATTCCCCAAAAATACCAATATCTCCTATTAAGGTTTTAACCGACAATAGAGACAACATTTACAAACTTTTAAATGAAATAGACATTAAAAACTATCTTATAAAAAATGTCCATCGGACTAAAAATCATTTGTGAGACAATGAATATATTCAACGCCTTAGTGAAAATAATATTCAGTTCTTTACGCATGAACGTAAATACGAAAAACCATTCAAAGCCGTAATCTGAAGCTGAAGTCAAGTCAGAATTATTGAGCCTCGGGTATAAAAATTGCACGAACATTTAATACGTACAATGATACAATCTATATAGTGTACTTCGAAAGAACAACTGTACGAAAAAAAAACACAAAAGCTTTGTTTTAAACCATTATTATTAAATTTGGGACTTTCAGCGAAGAACTAAAAACAAGCCAGTACAATGCCGCAAATGTCAGATGTACGGACACGGAGAACATGTGCTGGAAGACAGCACAGAACAGCTGAACAGCCAGAACCCAAATACTACATGTTGTGCAAATTGTAACAACAATCACACAGCAAACGACGCCGAATGTCCGAATCTTGCTGCTTATCTCGAAATGAGAAAAAGTTTCGTTGTGAGGAGAGCACCAAATGATCCCCAATATAACAATGGAGCAAGCACCTATCTACATTTGCCAAACTCTCAACTTAACGACAAAATGCCAAAAAGCTTAGCTCATGCATACTCATGTATCAATATCAATCAAAACAAAAACAACACCTATCAGCGATCAAATAACAAAGTCAATTCCAACACTAACTATAGCAACAATAACAAGTAAAAACGGCGTTAAGTTCGGCCGGGCCGAACTTTATATACCCTCCACCATGGATTGCATTCCACAGAGGCTGTCGATTTTCATAGAAGTGCAGAACATTACAGGATTTTTTTAAATAGCCAAACCAAAAGTAAAAATGTTGTAAAAGTAATTTTATAAAAAATATAAAATTGTATTTATTTTAAACCACGCTCCAACGCAATCTCCAAAAAGCTTAAGGTATAGCCGGTTGATTGTATTTCCATCCTATTTTAATTCCAAAAGTACAAATTTTGAAAATCGACTATCTCATGTACAAAGTACAAGATTAGTTAGGTTATCATGATCATGTCATGATTCAACCAAGTTTTATCGTAAAAGTACGAATTTGGAAAAATCTTTTTATTTTGCATGTCCATGCAATCAGAGGAATGTATACACCGAATTCTATGATTCTAGCTGCGGCCATTTGGTTGGTACCATTTTTATCCCCCTTTTCCTAGTTACGACTTTCTAAAATCTCTTTATTTTGCGTATCTACGCAATAAGAGGGATGTACACACCGAATTTCATCATTATAGTAAGTCGTTCAGTAGGTACTATTTTTATCCCTCTGTATCCATTGTATCCCTTGAAATTACAAATTTGTAAGAAACCTTTTATTTTTCGTGTCTACGCAGTCAGAGGAATGTATATTCCGAATTTCATGACTCTAGCTGCGGTCATTTGATTGGTACTATTTTTTTCCCTTTTTTCCATTTTAACCCCAAAAAGTACGAATTTGGAAAAATCTTTTTATTTTGCGTGTCCATGCAGTCAGAGGAATGGATATTCCGAATTTCATGACTCTAGCTGCGGTCATTTGGTTGGTACTATTTTTATCCTTTTTTTTTTTTTAACCCCAAAAAGTACGAATTTCGGAAAATCAGTTTATTTTATATGTCTACGCAAACAGAGGAATGTATACAACGAATTTCATTATTTAAGGTGCAACCGTTTGGTTTGTACCATTTTTATCCCTCTATTCCCATTTTATCCCTTAAAAGTACGAATTTGGAAAAATACTTTTATATTATGTATCTACTCAATTATAGGAATGCACCCATCAAATTTGGTGTTTCTAGCTGTTGCCGTTTGAAAGGTACCATTTTTATCGCTTTTGCCCCATTTCACCCCCTACGAATAAAAATCACTTTGTGGTGCACGTTTTTGTTATAGGGGGAATGCGCACATCCAATCTCAAGGAAGTACAAGCAGACATATTGAAAAAAAAAATGGGTATTTTTAGTCCTTGTGAGGGAAATTTTTTCCCTTTGGGCCGATTTCGCCCAGTTTCAAGCCCGACCGATCTACGACTATAACGCGCATTTATGTAAAATTTGGACGTTCTAGCTCCTTTTGTTTATATGCTAGCGCGCTTTCAACCGACGGACGGACGGACGGACGGACATGGCTAGATCGTCTTCCAATTTTATGACGATCAAGAATATATATGACCTTTATAGGATCTCAGGTCGATATTTCAAGGTGTTACAAACGGAATGACAAAGTTAGTGTACCCCCATCCTGGAGGTGGAGGTTATAATAATTTTCTTATGTTCCAAATACCTGCTTATAGTTTTTGGAAATAAAACTTTTTGCAGAGTAGGTGCCCTTTACATACTCCCCATATAGCGTATTTTATTTATTATTTAACGGACAATAATATCACATTGAGGTCATGGACTTTAGAACAGTTGCATTACATGCACCGAATATCCTTGGCTTCTTGGTCTTTGTGTCTTTCACCAGACAATTATCGCAAATTGAAAATAATAATTATGAATTTTTGACCTTTGTTGCTTTGCTCTCTAGGATACATTAACATCCACTCATCATCCACTCATGGACGCCACGATTATATTCATCAATTCGTTATTGGAGACAACAATGAAAATGCAATCCTTCCACACTACTTTCGCTCCTCGACGTCAGCTGATTGAATGGTGGTCGGTATGTAATACCGGTGGTCTTAAAGGATTATTAAACTAGTACTATATATACTGATACACTATCTTGATCTCCAACAAAACTTACAATTCTTTTAGAATTTCTAATATCCACGGACATACAATTTTTTAGCTCGAAATGTCTTTCAAATAGAATATTGATTGACCTGCACGAAAAACTATCCACATATTTTTTTTTAAGTTTTGTTTCTGAAGTTTTAAATTTTAGTTGAGCAATTTGGTTTTAGGTTTTAACAAGTAAAAACGCGGTTAAGTTCGGCCGGGCCGAACTTTATTTACCCTCCATCGTGAATTGCATTCCACAGATGCTGTCGATTTTCGTAGAAGTGCAGTAATATTACAGGAAAATGTTATATTTTTTTAATATAGACAAACCAACACAAACAAAAATATTGAAAAAATAATTTAAAAAAATATAAAATTTTAATTATTTTAAACCACGCTTATAAGGCAATGCTACTAATATGTGTATACAACATTAATATAGAAATAATACTTCAAGTCAATTCAAAAAGTAAATATATGGAAGCAATCTACAAAAAAAAACATAATTATTGCGGGATAGTGGGCGCATTTTTAACTACAGCCCCTAAGGTTGGTTGCATTTCCATCCCATTTTTATTTCAAAAGTACAATTTTTTAAAATTTATTATCTTCAATTTTTGCCGTAAAAGCCAAAAAGTACGAATTTACAAAAATATTTTTATTTAGCAAGTCTATGCATTCAGATGAACGTGTACACAGAATTCCACGATTCTAGCTGCAAGCAGCCATAATTATTGGTAGATTGTGGGTGCTACAGTTGGTTGTTTTTCCATCCTATTTTAATTCCAAAAATACAAATTTTGAAAATCCATTATTTCTCAGTGATTCTACCCATTTTTGCGGCGTAAGTACAAAAAGTATGAATTTGGAAAATATGAATATATGCACCGAATTCCATGATTCTAGCTGCGGTCATTTGGTTGGTACCATTTTTATCGCTTTTTGCTTATTTTACTTCCTTAAAAGTACGACTTTCGAAAATCCATTTATTTTACGAGTCTACGCAATTACAGGGATGTACACACCAAATTTCACCATTCTAGCTGTAGCGATGTAGTTGGTACCATTTGAATCCCTCTGTTCCCATTTTACCCCTTAAAAGTATGAATTTGAAAAATACTTTTATATTAGACAGTGCGAAAAAATATAAACATATACGGACACCACTACGTGATAAAAGACCAAAAAAGAAGAGCCGTGTCTCCCAGTTTTGCCCAAAGTATTGCACCTGTTTTATGGGCCCCCAAAGATTTGGGGCCTCGGTGTCATTTTTGCAAAAAGTGATCATTTTCTCAGGCTCATATCTTGCAAACCGTTCGGAATTTTGATATACTATCTGAAGCAAAGTTGTAGCTCTTGGCATAAAGAACATATAAAGTCAAACTAGCAAAAAGAACTTAAAAAATCGATTTTTAACGTTTTTCCACTGTTCAGGTCTATAGGTAGCAAACCGTTCAAAATTCAAGGAAACAATCCACTACATAAATGTTCCTAAGATCTCAATAAACAACTTTCTAGAAAATATGAACTTCCTATGAATGATTCTTAACAACGTTTAGGTAGGAAAATATATCTTGCACGACTGTCTCTGTTAATGGTCAGTCCGACTATAGTGCGTATGCCTGATATTAGTCTTAATCAACAGCACGTATACGCTACCTACACACACTATAGCCTATACGATTTGTTCGACGGCATTTGCGATTTTGACCTAGGAGATGCATTTTTGTTCTTTATGACAAGAGCAACAACTTTGCCTCAGAAAGTAAATCAAAATTCCGAACGGTTTGCAAGATATGAGCCTGAGAAAATGATCACTTTTTGCAAAAATGACACCAAATCTTTGGGGTCCATAAAGAAAGTACATGAATTTGACCAAAACTGGGAGACACTGGTCTTTATACACTCCACGAGAGTATTATGTCTTTGTGCACCCAAAAGGAAGGGAGATAGAGCCATTGTTAATTATACCGATCGGCTTAGAATCGCTTTCTGAGTCGATTTAGCAATGTCTGTCTGTCCATCTATTGTTGTAATCACGATACAGGTCGCAATTGTAGCCAAAACCAAACGAAACTTTGCACAACGAAGTTTTTCGGGACCAGGACGAACCCTATTTAATTTGAAGAAAATCGGTTCAAAATTTAGATATAGCCCCCATACGAATTTCACTCCCGATTTGACCCTTTTCACTCTGGATACCACATATTTTAATAGATTTTCTTCGCAAAACACCTTATATTTCAACTGGAAACACCTGTAGTAAAAATGTGTTAGATCGGTTCAGATTTATATATTGCTCCCATACAAATTTCGCTCCCAATTTGAATTTATCCGCTCTAGCATCCACATATTTCAACAGATTTTCTTCAAAATTAGCAAAACACCTTATATTTCAACTGGAAACACCTGTGGTAAAAATGTGTTAGATCGGTTCAGATTTATAGCTCCCATACAAATTTCGCGCCCAATTTGAATATATCCGCTCTAGCATCCACATATTTCAACAGATTTTCTTCAAAATTAGCAAAACACCTTATATTTCAACTGGAAACACCTGTGGTAAAAATGTGTTAGATCGGTTCAGATTTATAAATATCTCCCGTACAAATTTCGCTCCCATTTTGAATTTTTCCGCTCTAGAATCCACATATTTCAACAGATTTTCTGCAAAATTTACAAAGCATCTTATATTTAAACTAGGAACACCTATGGTGAAAATGGGTCACATCGGTTCAGATTTACCAATAGCTCTCATACAAATTTCGTTCCCCCAGAAACCGCGTATTTTCAGAGGATTATATGTTATGCTTAAAATTGAGCATAACATATAACATAACGTTATACTTCAACTAGAAGAACTTATTGTGAAAGTTAGTCACTTCATTCCATGTTTGGATATAGCCCCGATACAAATATTATTCTCGATTTGACAAATTGGACCAAAAAAATGACCCTCTTCACTTTTTTACTGACTTTAGACTTGCCTTACTTACGAATAAGAATTATTGTGCACGTTTGTGTTATAAGAGGAATGCGCATACCAAATATCATGCATATTGAAAACTACATGATGAAATACTCTAAATATTAGGGGTTATTTGTGGTATTTTCAGTCCCTGTGAAGGAAAATTCTTTTCCTTTAGACCGATTTCGCAAATTTACAACCCCAACTGATCTACGACTATAAGACGCATTTATGTAAAATTTGGGCGTCCAAATTGTTCTGGTTTGGCTATCCACTCACACGTTAGTTTGTGACTGCGAAAGTGGCTATGACCATAAAAATAATATAAATAAAATAGTTGAACAATGGAGCAGCATATAACCGAAGGTTATAATTCGCTACACCGATTTTATTTACAAATCAAATTCCATAATTTTGCGTTAATATCATTTTGATTCCCAAGTTATCAGGCTAAAATAGGATGAATGGTGGCTGTTAAGTCAAAAAATGAGAAAAGTAAGTTTAGAAAAACCCACTAACTTTTTATTATATTGAGAATACCATGACATGTGTTTGCTGACTTCATGGGGAATATTTGTTCCAGAAAAGTTTCAGAATCCTGGATGAAGAAAGTTCAAATATAAGCAATTGCAACCTAGAATTTTGGATTTTTCAAAAATTGCAGCTTTTTTCGCGACTGACTTCATATATGTTATAAGCGACATTTCTTCTTAATACATAAACAAAAATTCTCCCTTAGCTAGATCGCGAGAATATCAAAACACAAAAATGTCATGCATGAAAAACATTTTAGCTGTATTTCCCGCGAAAATGAAATATTTCCAAAAAATATCCAATTTGTATTTTTTGTTTATCGTGCCCTATCGCAATATACACTTTTTGAAAAAATTTGGAAAAAGAGATAAAAGTGGTACCAAGCTGAGGGATGAAGCTGGAATCTTTAAGTTCAGAAAATGCATTTTCTATACTATAGGCTACTATAGATTTCATGAAAAACGTTATCGAGTTTACAATAAATCTTATTTATATAATTGGGCATAAATGGCTATGTGCTTATTTCAACATTCATAGTGGCTATGAACCATAAAATCGCGAATAATAGAAAAAATAAAAAAATTAAAGTGTAGAAGAATGATTAGTAATTACTCTTAAAATTAAGGAAAAAATCAGTTGTTTCTCTCTCCTGAAAAGTTATGTTTTTGTTAATAGTCACTTATGAATATAAGCACTCGATATATATTCTGGGTCGTGGTAAAATTCTAAGGCGATATATTCTATATATGTCTGTCTGTTGAATGCATTCTAGCTTCACGTGTGTTTGAAATAGTTACAGATCGCTGAGCAGTGGTTCAGAGTCAAAATTCATTCATACCCGATTGCCTGATTTTTATTTGTTAATATTTCCAAATAAAATAATGCAAAATGACATCACAATAGAAAAATTCAAAACCTTCAGCAAATTAAAGGACGATATAAAATCCCACATTAACAAAGCTATGGCTACTCAGAATGGAAAGCTTTCTTTGTTCCGCATCAGCTATGCGATTTGATTATACTTGGAAAATGTAAAGTTCACATCTGATAACCCTTTGTATATATAGAGAGAGAGAGACAAAAGTGTTGCTGTGCCAGCACTCACGACTGCCGCCTGTGTGCGCTCAACCACTTTAACATCACTTTACACCCGGCAACAATGCCCAATTGTCTGGAAAGTGAGGCAATTGCTGTGATAAAACCCCAATTTTATATTCGAACTTCGAGGGAGAAAATGGCAAATGATTCATGTTGTGAATAATGTTGTCCACAAAGCGACACTCACACACATATCGCTGCAGTGCAGTTTCATTTTTACAAATAATTTTGAAACTTCACTTCAATAATCGGCAACACTATATTCCGATGAATTGAAGGCACTGTATGGGTGTACGACGGGTGGGTCGGATGTGTGAGTAGATTTGCATGTCAGGGAAAAATCTGCTGGTGTATAAGCGATTATGTGTGTTGTGTACAAATGAAATTGTTGCACAGTGTGTGTGTGTGTGATACACTGTGTAACATTGTCATTTGTATCTGCGACTGCACGTATCTCTCGACTCTGTATTGGAGTGTCCTCACACACCCTCTGGCATATGTGCAAAATCCGCAACCAGTGCGGTCGACAAATGTCCGTCAACAGGATGTTTTAATGCGTTAAAATATTGTAATTGTATATTCACCACAAAAAAAAACCCAGCTTTGACAACAAAAATAACATCAGCCATAGCAAAAGTGAAAACAATTGGCATACGAAAATTAAAAAAAAATGCAGCAAATGAAATTTAAAACAAGGACTTAGCATACAGTCTCATAATTTGAGCAATGTATTGTCCCTGTGCACGATGGAGAGCAAATGCCAATTGTTGAGCCAGAAAGTCAATTTTTTAATTCTAAATAAAAATGTAGAATCAGGTTATATTATTGTATTATTTTGTAAGCAAGTAATAGCTATAGGAATGCAAGTGATTTGGCCTTCATATTTTTGTGAAAAAATAAATGTATAATGAAATAGAAAAAAATGGAAATTAAAAAAAATATATTTTAAAATTAATAAAAGTTATAAAATGTTTAATAACGATAAAAACTATCCTCTGTCCTATCGACACGGAGATACACATTTGTTTGTTAGGCAGTAATCTATGTAAACAAATATAGAGCTTGAGTTTGGATAACGTATATTTAAATGTAACATTTAATATAAGATTGTAATCAGGTTTCGACCGGTCCGAACTTAACACCCTATTTTGATTGTTCTAAATAAAACTGGCAATGGCTTCTCTGACCCTAATGAAATATTAAAACTTCTTCGAGCCTATCTGTGGAATATTGGTCACATGAGCTAACCGGAGCTGATATGTTAGGTTCAAAGTTTATAAAACTTGATTTTCAGAAAATTTCACATACTTTATCTATATAAAGGCTGGTTAAAATTTAAGGGCCGATGTTGAATTTGTATAAAACGCAAATTATTTAGGAAATTATTGTCATTTATTTTTATTATGATAATATTGGTGGTATGGTTCAATTGTGTATGGAACAAAATATCGGCCAAATCCGATGATACAAATTTTCGATGACGCTGAGGCATAATTGAGGTTCTATGCCTTTAATGTGCCGATTAATTCGTTAGCTGTGTGGCAAGTGGCACCGTCCTGTTGAAACCACATATCGTCCACATCCATATCTTCCAATTCGGGCCAGAAAAAGTTCGTTATCATCTTACGATAGCGAAGAACATTCACAGTAACTGCATGACCGGTCTCATTTTGGAAAAAATACGGCCCGATGATGCCGCCAGCCCATAAACCGCACCAAACAGTCACTCTTTGTGGGTGCATTGATTATTCGACGATCTTGGATTATCATTCGCCCAAATGAGGCAATTCTGCTTCATCCATTGATGTGAAAATGTGCCTCACCACAGAAGATGATTTTCTTCGAACTTCTTCCACTGTTGCCATTTATTGCCACCATTCGGACCATTGACGACTTTTGGAATGGTCAAGAGGCTTTAGTTCTTGAGTCAATTGCAGCTTGTAAGCGTGTAAATGCAAGTCTTTATGCATAATGTTCATCAACGACGAGCGTGAGAGTTGCAATTGTTGGGCACGACGACGAGTTGAGGTGGACGGCTCTTCAGCCACACTATCCCGAACAGCAGCAATATTTTCAGCAGTACGAGATGTACGAGCATGCACTGGTGTTTTCCCATCTTCTACAGACCGGGTTTGCTCAATTTTTTGCACGATTTTTCCGATTGTACGCACATTTGGACGATTAAATTGACGGAAAAAATCACGAAGTTCACGATATGCATTTTGATTTGAACGACCAGTTTCATAATAAGCCTGAATAACTTTAACGTGTTGCTCGATTGTATATCTTTCCATGGTTAAAATTGAGTTAGTCTGAAATTGAGAAATGTCAAATGAAATGCAGAAAAAAAAAACTTAACGTGTAGGTGTGGTTCACATTCAACATCGGCCCTTACAATTTAAAAGGGTTGCGTTACTGACTTATCATTGACCAGTGCCCAGACCAAACGTCTTAAGCCAGGGTTATGAAATTTTCAGTGTAGTTCCCAAATATGAAAGCTTTTTACGAAATTTTTACTTTTATGGGGTAAAATGGGACAAAAATGGATAAACATCGAACCTTCGTCTAAACGGCTGTAGCTAGAAACATGAAATGCGGTGCGTTCCCTGCACTGACCATGAAGACGAGCTACAAATAGGCATTTTTCGTTCACTTCGTGGACTAGGGTATTATAAGATAGTTTTCCGCCAAATGTTTGTAACACCAAGAAATAATCGAGCTAGACCCACCTTTAAGTATACGGATCGGCTTAGAATCACCAGCTAAATCGATTTACCGATGTCTGTCTGTCCGTCCGTCTGCTGTCCATCTAAGCTTGTTCGCACTCTACAGGTCGCAATTGCTGTCCGATTATCATGAAATTTGGCAGAAGATACTTTTTTTGGCCGGACGATCGGTATTGAATTGGAGGAAATCGGTTCAGATTTAGATATAGCCCCCATACAAATGTTGCTCCTGATTTGACTTTTCCGCTCTATAAACCACATAATGTACCCGATTTTCTTATCAAAACACCTCATAATCCAACTATAAACACCTATGCTGAAAGTGGGTAAGATCGCTCCCGATTTGACTTTTTCCGCCCTATAAAACACATATAGTACCTGATTTTCTTCAAATTTTGCATAACACCTTATAATCTAACTAGAAATACATGCGATGAAAGCGGGGTAGATCGGTTCAGATTTAAACATAGTCCCCATACAAATGTTGCTCCCGATTTCACTTTTTCCGCTTTAGAAACTGCATATTGTTCCCAGTTTTCTTTAAAATTGGCACAACATTTTGTAATCGAACTAGAAACACCTATGCTGAAAGAGGGTAAGATCGGTTCAGATTTAGATATAGCCCAAATACAAAATTTGCTCCCGAATGTTTAACCGATTTTGGCCAAACTTTACATATTATATTTCACCAATAAACATACATGGTGAAAGCGGGTCACATCATTTCAGGTTTCAATATACCGCCATACAAATGTCCTTTCTGATTTAACATTTTTTTTTAAACAAATACATTTACATGATTCAAAAATCCTTCACGATTCCTTTTTTACTGCATTGAATTGTAATGAGATAGAAAGTGGGGTGTATCATATAGTGGCTCCGGGAGATGCCCATATGTCCATACTTTCGCATAACCCAAATGGGACCCCATTCTGCTCTATTACAGCTCTAGAAACTATATCTTACAGCGGATCTTCATCAAAGTTTGCAGATCATTAAATGTTTCACATACCGTGTTGTTATAGGCCCCTTCAAATGTCCGTCCGATTCATCCCATTACTGCTGTATAATCTGTATTTGTCATTGGATCTTGATCAATTTTTCCAGATCATGTTATATTTACTTTACTCGGAATATCTGCTGGAAAATTGGATCAATTACTTTATTATTTACCATATTCATTAAATTTGACTAAAGATGAATTTAAATGATCTACATAAAATTGCTCCCATGAAATACATGGGTTTAGTAATCAAAGCGAGGTATATACGTAGGTAGTGGTGTAGGGTATTATATAGTCGGACGCGCCCGACTTTAGCCTTTCCTTATTTGTTCCAAATTCGTGCTTTCAAGGGATACAATGGGAACAGAGGTATAAAAATGGTACCATAAAAACGGCTAAGTTAGTTTTCCGCCAAATGTTTGTAACACCAAGAAATAATTGAGCTAGACCCAGTTTTAAGTATACGGAACGGCTTAGAATCACCAGCTAAATCGATTTAACTATGTCTGTCCGTCCGTCCGTCCGTTTTTCCGTCTGCTGTCCATCTAAGCTTGTTCGCACTCTACAGTTCGCAATTGTTGTTCGATTATCATGAAATTTGGCGAAAGTTGCTGTTTTGGTCAAGGACAAATGGTACTGAATTTGGAGGAAATCGGTTCAGATTTAGATAAAGCCTCCAAACAAATATCCCTATAATTTACACTATTACTGCTCTAGAATACACATTTTACATAGGATCATGACCAAATTTTCAGGATCGTGTTATATTTGAACTAGAAACAGCTCACGACAAAGTGGACTACATGGGACTATGTTTTGATATAGCCCCCATACAAATGTACCTCTGATTTACAATATTGCTGTTCTAAAATGCACATCGGATCTTGAACAAATTTTCAACACAAGGTTACATTTATACTATAAACACTTATTTTGAAAGCAAATGGAACCCCTTTTACATTATTAATCGCTCAAGAACCCACATTGTTCATTGGATCTTGATAACATTTTGCAGATCATGTTATATTTCAATAAAGAATACCTACTGTGAAAGTGATCTATAAGGGCCCACTTTTTAATGTGGCGCCCTTACAAATGGACCCCAATTTTTATTATTACTCCTCCGGGATCGACAATTTATATCGGAACTTTATCAAATTTTGCAGTTTATATTATTGAAATATAAGAGAATACATACTATGAAAGTCAAATATATGGTTCCATATTTTGATATAGCCCCCATATAAACAGGGCCACTATTCTACTCTATTAGAGCTCTAGAACCCAAATCGTGCATTGGAACTCAATACAATTTTGCAGATCATGTTATATTTCTACTAAGAATACCTACTGTTAAACTGATCTATATGGACCCAATTTTTAATGAAGCGCCCTCCCAAATGACCCTCATTTTCATTATTACCCCTCTGATGATTTTTACATCTGATGTTTTTAAAATTTTGCAGATTGTATTATATTTCATTGATGATACATCCTATGAAAGTCAAATATATGTGCCCATACTTTGGTATAACCCAAATGTTTCTATTCTATTAGAGCTCTAGAAACTACATCTTACATCGGATCTGGATCAAATTTTGTTTTGAATGAGAACTATATAGGCATACATTAGGCACAGGCCCCAAGTGTTGTTATAGGACCCCAAAAAATGTCCGTCCGATTACCGCTGTATAATTTTGATCAATTTTTCCAGAACATGTTATATTATTTTACCTGGAATATCTGCCGGAAAGCATTATTTACTATATCCGTTAAATTTGACTAAAGACAAATTTATAGTATACTGTATAATTTATATGAACTACATAAATTTGCTCCCATGAAACACCTGGACTCAGAAAATAGTGAACCCTATAGTGAGTTAAAATGAACTAATATCTAGGAAATTTGAACTTAAACTAGTACATGCTATGAACTTGACTCAAGTTCAATTTTCCTCAAACCAAGTAAAGATTTACTCAAACTGAGGATAATTGCAGTAAGTTTTTCCTCAAATCAAGTACATTTATACTAAATTTAAATAATATTTTTTAAAATTTTCATAAATGTAAGTAAATTTTTTCTAAATTTAAGTAAAATTTTCCTATGACATTGGAATAAAGAAACTTTACTCTTACTTAGTTAATTTTCCTACTTTTAAGGAAATTTTTACTAAACTGGAGTAAAATTGTTGAACTAAATTGGAGTATGGATTTTACTCAAATTTAGTAATTCTATTTTTCTGAGTGTGGATTTAGAAATCAAAACGAGGTACATATATACGCAGGGAGTGGTGTAGGGTATTATATAGTCGGCCCCGCCCGACTTTAGCCTTTCCTTACTTGTTTCTTGTTAAAATTCCCTTAGTTCTATAATGAGGGCCATAACTTCTACACTTAACCATAGATATTCTTCAAATAGCCCTTGGTTTCTTCGTTAAGATCTCACCTATAATAGAATAGAATAAACTATTTTATTATTTAATTGGCAAAGGGTTTTTTGCGCTAAACACATTTAGGAAATAAAGATATTTTTTAATTATTTTGCGTCTACAAAGAGTGCCATAGCTTCTACGTTAGTCAATAGAATGTTTACCCGAAGACATTTTTATACACTCCACGAGAGTATTATGTCTTTGTGCATTTGTTTGTGACATCCAAAAGGAAGCGAGATAGAGCAATTCTTAAGTATATCGATCGACTTAGAATCACCTTTTGAATCGATTTAGCCTTGTCCGTTTGTCTGTCTATCTATTCATGTAATCACGATACAGGTCGCAATTATTGTCCGATTCTAACGAAACTTTGTATAACGAAGTTTTTCAGTATAAGGACGAACGCTATTTAATTTGAAGAAAATCGGTTCAGATTTAGATATAGCCCCCATACGAATTTCACTCCCGATTTGACTCTTTTCACGCTAGATAACCCCCCACATTACAACAGATTTTCTTCAAATTTAGCAAAGCATATTATATTTCAACTAGAATTAACTGTGGTGAAAATGTGTAAATCGGTTCAGATTTATATATAGCTCCCATACAAATTTCGCTCGCAATTTGACTTTTTCTGCTCTAGAACCCACATATTTGATCAGATTGTCTTCAAATATGACAAAACGTTTTATATTTAAACTAGGAGCACCTGTGGTGAAAAGAGGTCAGATCGGTTCAGATTTATATATAGCTTCCATTCAAATTTCGCTCCCGATTTGACTTTTTCTGCTCTAGAACCCACATATTTTTTAGATTGTTTTCAAAATTGGCAAAACATCTTATATTTAAACTAGGAATACCTGTGGTAGAAATAGGTCAGATCGGTTCAGATTTATATATAGCTCCCATGCATATTTCTCTCCCAGCTTGACTTTTTCCGCCCCAGAAACCACGTATTTTCAGAGAATTTTTTCAACTGTATGAACCTATAGTGTAAGTGGGTCACATCATCCCATGTTTGGATATAGGCCCGATACAAATATTCTTCTCGATTTGACAAATTGGCTCATGTCATATTAGCCTATGATTAGGAAGCATACACAAATCCTTCCCGTTTTCAATTTTTTACCGAATTGAATTGTATTCGGATATAAAGTGGAGTGTATCACATAGTCGGCCCAACCGACTTTAGCCTTTCCTTACTTGTTTTCTCTGTTATAATGCTAGCTATACACAAATAAAATATAATATTTTTTTCAACATTTTTCTTCTATTGTCCAAGGTTTTACAATGCAGCAAAAAAGTTTTTTTGGGAAAAAAATTATTTTGTCCACATTTTTGGAAGCTCTTCCTGAACCACTGTTTCGCTGTGGAAGTAAAATTCGCAGCAATCGAAGCCATCATAATTATTTTTATATGTATTATTTACAAATCTTCAATCGAAATTTGGTAAAAAAAAACTTCAAAAAATATCCATAAGTTTTTTATGAATTTCCATCCAATTAAGCAATTCTTTGGAATATCCTATGAAAATACCCCACAATTATCTTAAAAATTTCTGATATTATCTTTACGACAATTACGCCGCTAACGCTTTATAAATCCGGATAAGGCAAACATAAAGTACAAATTAAACTTGTTCAGCACACATTTGAAATCGCCTACCTGATGGCCAGCCACTCTGTGGTCAATGTATTCTGTAGTGCATAATACTAAACTATTAAATATCTGATTAATTAACATCCGCACATACACACACATATATTTGATTGTGATCTAAGTTTTTGTTTGTTTTCGAATGAAAGAAATTGCATTGCAATGGAGAAAAATCCCATTTTCCCACGACACGTAATCAAACAAAACTAAAGAAAAACAAATAACTTTTGTTAAGTCATCCAATGTCTTATTATACGAAATACTTAGTCGAGCTAAAATCAGTTTTTTTCCGCTTCTGCTTTTTATGCTGTGTTTTTCTCTTCTTCTTCCTCTTTCACTAACAAAGTCTTTACTCTTTCGTTTACTTTGTTTCCGTTCGGAAGAGATGTGGGTGTTGTTGCTGTTGCTCTTGCTGCTGCTGCTGCTGTTTTCTTAACAACAGTCAGTCAGAACTTTAATGAAGTTTTTGTAAACGGTGCTCGTTTTTTGTTTGCTGTTGCTGCTGCTGTTGTTGTTGTTTTGGTCTAAGTGAGCAACATGACTAACAATGAGTAGCATGATGGAAGAACTTATGCTCAAGTTGCTGCTTTAGTTAGTCAACCACCATCGTGATGATGACTGTCGCGCTGCTGATGACTTTATGCAACCACCGATGATGATGATGACGACGACGAGGAGGGCGACCAGTGGGAGAGGAGGATGAGTTGTAGGACAATGACGATGATGGGCATAAAATAACGTAACGGAAGTTGTTTTACGCTTTTCATTTTTTGTATAAGACCAAGATTAAGAAACAACAAATATAGACTGCGTGAGGCCAACCAAAAATGTCAGATTAATCACTCTCGTCTCTTGCGGTCGGATGTGGCACAGCATGGCCATGTCACACAATTTTTTTTTCGGGACTGAGTTGAGACGTCATCTCATATCACAACACATCAGAGCGTATGAGTGATATGAAATTAAGTTGTAACGGAGCGTATGATTTATAATGAATTGAAAATATTGCTCATACGCACCATGCGACCAGCACACATGCGGTGCGAAGACCAATAAATCTGTTAAGATTATTACACAACATGCTGAGAGCGAGGCACACTCAATCAATGAGTGCGGAACATTTGTATTTCGGCAATTGAGGTCTTTATTTTATGCCACAGAGTGTGGGGTACAATAATATGTATTGGGGGTTTTAAACTGATCATTTTTAACAGTATTACCACCTAATAATAATATAAATAATTTATTTTAAACTGGCTTCAGCAATGTTGGGGATGTTTCCGATTCAAACGGATCTTTGGTTCGTTTAGTGCGTTGTCCAAAAATATTTCTGTCCATAATTAATAAAAGTAATTCTACAAAAATCAGGTATATATTTGTATACCCTGCACTAGGGAATTATATCATTATGCATTTGTTTGTAACACCCAAACGAAGGTAGATCCAACGTTTATTATACCGATCGACTTCAGTTTTAGAGTCGTCCGTCCCATCGTCCGTCTAGTCCATCCTTGTATATTCTTGTATTCAAAGTACAGGTCGCAAATGTAGTCCGAACTTAATGAAATTTTGCACACCGAAGTTTTTCGGGATTAGAGCCAAGCCTAATTAATTTCAAGAAAATACCAATTTCAGTCACGATTTGACTCTTTTCACTCTAGATATCACATATTTTAACAGATTTTCTGCAAAATTGGCAAAACATCTTATATTTTAACTAGAGACACCTGTGGTGAAAATGTGTCAGGTCGATTCAGATTTATATATAGCTCCCATACAAATTTCGATCTGATGTAGAAACAACAGATTTAAAATATTCAATTTAAAGCAAATAATTGAAGTTATGGACTTCACTTTGAATTTCGCTTTCCTATGGCGAACCAAAATTGCCGAATTTGTTGTGTCTCTCTTTACAAATATTTGTCACATGTCTATAATAATATCAAATACATACCTACACAAAATTAAAAATATTAAATCTGAAAAA
Source organism: Polietes domitor (assembly GCA_947397865.1). Classification (NCBI taxonomy): domain Eukaryota; kingdom Metazoa; phylum Arthropoda; class Insecta; order Diptera; family Muscidae; genus Polietes; species Polietes domitor. The sequence goes on from CANDYM010000063.1 coordinate 103,307, forward strand.
TATTTAATTTTATCGATTTTATGGGACTAACTCCTAATGTTACATGCAGGCGATGAAACAAAAATTTTGGCGATGGGCTATGTATAGTATTGGTGCTGTATCATCGATTATTTACTTTTGCATTCGATCCTTCTGTTAATATCTGTTATTTTATTGAAATTTAAGTTCGGGACGGTGTTGGTTGTTTTATAATTTTATACTTCATTCCTTATTTCAATGTTTTCTTCAGGAATTAAATAAATAAATAAAACACTCATAAACTAAACCCTTACTGTTGATTTGGTGTTTTCGTCATCTGTTGTAACAACGGAATGTCGAAATATTGAATAAAATTAAAAACAAACAAGTAAGGAAAGGCTAAAGTCGGGCGGGGCCGACTACTCCACTCCCTGCGTATATACCTCGCTTTTATTACTAAACCCAGGTATTTCATGGGAGCAATTTTATGTAGTTCATATAATTTAAACAGTTACTATAAATTCATCTTTAGTCAAATTTAATGAATATGGTAAATAATAAAGTAATTGATCCATTTTTCCAGCAGATATTCCGAGAAATGATCATGATCTTGGAAAATTGATCAAGATCCAATGACAAATACAGATTATACAGCAGTAATAGGATGCATCGGACATACATTTGAAGGGGGCCTATAACAACACTTGAGGCCTGTGCCAAAACATGCGCCTATATATTTCTCATTCACGGTAGGTATTCCTAGTTGAAAAATATAATGATCTGCAAAATTTGATGAAGATCCGATGTAAGATGTAGTTTCTAGAGCTATAATAGAGCAGAATTTTGGTTATACCAAAGTATGGACAAATGGGCATCTCCCAAACAAGTATGGAAAGGCTATAGACGGACGGAGCCTACTATATGATACACCCCACTTTTTATCTCACTACAATCCAATTCGGTAAAAAAGTGAAATCGGAAAGGATTTTTGAATCATGTAAATGTATGTGTTTGACAAAAAACACATACCGCTTTCACCATGTATGTTTATTGACGAAATATAATATGTAAAGTTTGGTCAAAATCGGTTAAAGATTCGGGAGCAACATTTGTATTGGGGCTATATCTAAATCTGAACCGATCTTACCCACTTTCAGCATAAGTGTATCTAGTTTGATTATAAAATGTTCTGCCAATTTTAAAGAAAATCGGTTACAATATGTGGTTTCTAGAGCGGAAAAAGTCAAATCGGGAGCGACATTTGTATGGGGGCTATATCTAAATCTGAACCGATCTTACCCACTTTCAGCATAGGTGTTTTTAGTAGGATTATAAGATGCTGTGCCAATTTTAAAGAAAATCGGGAACAATATGCGGTTTCTAAAGCGGAAAAAGTGAAATCGGGAGCGACATTTGTATGGGGGCTATATTTAAATCTGAACCGATCTTACCCACTTACAGCGTAGGTGTTTCTAGTTCGATTATAAAATGTTCTGCCAATTTTAAAGAAAATCGGGTATAATATATGGTTCTAGAGTGGAAAAAGTCAAATCGGGAGCGACATTTGTATGAGGGCTATATCTAAATCTGAACCGATCTTACCCACTTTCAGCATACGTGTTTCTAGTTCGATTATAAAATGTTCTGCCAATTTTAAAGAAAATCGGGAACAATATGCGGTTTCTAAAGCGGATAAAGTAAAATCGGGAGCGACATTTGTCGCTTTCTTTTCACGATTCTAGCTTTAATACTAAAGTTGGTACCATTTTTATCCCTTTTTGTCCCGCTCGCAACTTAAAAGAAAAAATTTCGAGAAATCCATTTATGTTGCAAGTCTACATTGTCAGGGAAATTTAAACACAAAAATTCACGACTATAACTGAAATATTTTAGTTGGTACTATTTTTATCCCGCTCATTGTTTATAAGTACAAAATTAGAAAAATTCGTTTAGATTTGCGCTTCTCGTTGTCAGTGGAACTTACACACCACATTTCACGACTATTGCTCCAATACTTTAGTTGGTACTACTTTTATCCCTTGTTGCTCACCCCCTATAAGAAAATTTCGAAAAAGGTAATTTAGATTGCGCTTTACACACAGTTTACACTCCAAATTTCCCGACTATAACTGCAATTCTTAAATTGAAACCCTTTTTGTCCCGCCTACCCCCTGAAAAGTAAAAATTTCGAACAATCCAATTATACTGCGCTTCTACATGGTCAGAGGAATTTACATAACAAATTTCACGTTTCTAGCTGTAATACTTTAGTTGGTACCATTTTTATCTCTTTTTGTCCCGCTCGCCCCTTAAAACTACATATTTCGAAAAAATCCTATTTGTAGTTTGTCTGCATGGTCATTGCAAGGAACTCACCGAATTTCATGTTTATAGCTACTGCCGTTTAGTCAGGACGAAGGTACGATGTTTATCCCTTTTTGGGCCATTTTACCGCCTAAAAGTACGAATTTCGTAAAACCCTTTCTTGGTCGACGTCTACGTCATATTTGGGAACTACCATGAAAAGTTCATGACCCTGGCTTCAGCCGTTTGGTCTGTCAGTCATTCAAATGGCTGCCTCGGGCACCCCACAAATAATAGTCCAACGGTTGAATAGTTGAAAAAAAAAACGTTAGATGGCGGACCCCATACCAATGTCTCCTATGATTTACTTTTTCCGCTCTAGAAACCACATATTTCAACAAAAAACTTTTTTTTGAAAATACTATAAAAAAATTACTGAATATTTTCTTAAATTTCTTTTTTTATTTGAAAGTACAATCCTTCCGGTTAATAATGGAAGATAATTTCATTCAAATGGCTGCCTCGGGCACGTTAGATGGCGGACCCTATATATATAGAT